>JAJOOR010000549.1:0-47103 GCA_036250505.1 Solanum acaule | reverse complement strand
CTTCTTCGTGAGTCCATCTCTTAAATGTCATTGAAACTGTGTTATTTTATAATCATTATCGTCGAGCCTCTAGTGTGCTACTTTAGTTCGTTATTACCGATATTGTCATTCGCGTAGGTCTACGGTTTCAAGTCTAGCCTATGTGGTTGAATCATATGTGGTGTGAATGGTATTTGACTTGTCGATTTAGCTTGCTCCGTCTCTCGGTCTTGTTAGCAGCTGCTACTTTGAATGAAATATTTGAGCTATTATCATGTTTTCTCTTTGCCCTTTGTTTTGGCATAAGTTTGCAGTAAACTTAAAATTAAAAAAAAAAAAAATGTGAATTCCTGTAGTCTTTGTTTTGAATTTTCTTTTGCCCCAGTTCATGTCCTCTTCCAAAATTGATGCTCATATTCCTCCTCTGGTTGTCTCAGCATGTTAATTTGCTCAAATTTTCAAGTTTTAGTGATGGTTAAGTTTGGAAGTTAGTGTCATCTTCTATAGTGGGTGAATCGTGTTGGCTTTAGAGGTCTATTCTAGTAAGATGTTAATTTAGTTTGAGTCATAAACATGATCGGGATCTAAATTGAATTAAGCATGAGTTATATACCGAGATCCCAATGCTTTGCTTATCTTCTTTGTTATTTAAAGAGTTGTTTGTCTTTCTTTGTAGAAATGCCAAAATATGGATTTTACGTAAGCTAATTGTTGACTTAGGATATTGACTTGTATTGGTTCTTATATGTTATCTTTTGGTGCATGTAATCTCTCCGAATGAGTCCTACGGACTTTAGCTTCCGTCCCGCATCGTCCTTAGGCCATATTGGCCCAAAAATCATTCTCCGAGTCAGCCTCATCTTATTCGAGGAAAAGGGGAGAAATTACAGGGGCAGGGACTGATGTACAGGTCCTGGAGAGGTCCAAAACGGACTGTATACATGCTGATATACAGCAATATACCTTGATATACGTTTCAAAATATTGAATTATGGGTGGAAAAACGAATTGCAAGTACTTGGAGGCTGAAGTATATCGTGTACGGTTGGTATGCATGCCCATATACACGAAAATGAGTCGAAATACGACCCATATACAGCAATATACCTTTGCTGTATACACAGGTTTTGGGAGCGAAAATGGGCTGAAGGAGGCCCAAAAACGCAGCAAAGGCCCAAATTTGACATGCTCTTCCTTTCCCTCCTTTATTATTTTATTACCTTTGGCTAACGTTTTGATTATCTTATGGTTTAATTTAATTAAATTCCCCGAGAATGGTCATTTCATTCTATTTTTCAGATTAAGATATATATTTTATTACTTAGTTCTTATTTTAATTTTAGTCTTTTCAACACTTAAATTCTTTCCCTTTAGAAAATTCCCCTCTAGTTCATTGCCCTTTAGATAAATAAAAATGATAAAATAATAATAATAGTAATAAATAAATAAGTTAAAATAAATGAGTTCTTTTATTTAGTTAAAAAATAATAATAATTAGTTAAAATAAATTGAATTCTTTTACTTAAGTTAAAATTTCAAAATTAGTCAAAATCATTTTGGTCAAATCGCCGGTCAACCGCGAGTTAGCGGGCATTCCGAGGGCCTAACACCTTCTCGGAATGAACATTGAACTTCGAACCCTTTTATTTTCAATTGATTTTATCTGTTTAATTCTTTTGAAAACCTTTAATTTTTTCTTGATTTTTTTTAGTAAAAATTAAGTGGCGACTTTGTCCTTTTGGAAACCCGATGTCTCTTAAACCATAAGTTTAATCGGTTTTTCGAAAACTAAGTCATTTTTCTCTTATATATATTTTTAAATTAAACAATAATCTTATCCATCAATCCAACATTTATTAAATATCGGATTGACGGATAAGATTGCGCCACGTGTCCCTAATTAGTCTTCATTTAGAGTGAAGGGCATATATGCTCTAGGTTTTTGACGGTAGGGGCACCTATATCCCAAAAGTATGACGGAGGATATATGCATACCATTTACGATAGTTCGAGGATATATTTGTCCTTTTACCTTATAAAATATAATGTGATAAAAGAATAGTGCCTTACTCCACTGGAATTTTCTCTTCAAGTCCATGTGACATGTTGCTATATAATGTATATAACTGACATTGTATATAAAATATGGTTGAGAAATATTTACTTTCTAGAAAGAAAGTAAAGAACACAATTCCCAAAAACCAATCTTTCATTTCTTTTAGAAAAAGATCATTTATTCGAGGGATGTGGGCATGTGGCTAGTAGATAAGACTCTTCCATTTTTAATTAGAGAGGAGTAAATATTAAGACCTAGATAAGTAAATAAGGAAAGTCCTAATTAAAAGAAGCATTTTCTTTTTATTAATGAATCGTACGCGATATGAATTCAGATTAATTGAAATTCTAATATGAATAATATATCTAATGTAATCTTGTAAGTAAAGTCAAGAGATATGGTGTATTCATAGATCTTACTCTTACCTAACCTTGTGAAAATAGAGATTATTTCTATTAAGCCATCAACTCGACCAAAATATATCAAAATCAAATATAGAAAAAAATACAAGAGCAATATTAAAAAATACGAACTGTTTTTTCAATCCACAACAAAATATATTAGAAATTACATATTCACTCATTTTGCCTTATTTTATTTTTATTCTTGTTACATGCAGTAAACATTTCAAAGCACTCATTAATAACAACAAACGTACGTTATTACAAGACTTGAGACAACATCTTAGTTCCAAGCAGTCACCATATATTATTCGTATTCTTTAAAAATATTGTCACACATATGACAGTATAGTATCTGTCAATATATTTTCAAAGAATCTGAGCAATAAATATATAGTCATAGGTATATATCAATTGAGATGGTGAGTCTCAATATCTTTTGTGATATTGAGGCATAATTCCATTAAAGTGTGTGGATCGGGCACATTACAATTCTTCTTTTCATATTCCAAGATCCAAGTAACTATATTATCTTCACCTTTTGTGTCAACATGAACAGTGAGGTAAAATGAATTATAATCCTCCAATATATCTCCTCCAGTCACTTTGAATTTAACCAACTTCTTTTCTTCATCTATTTCTTCAATTACATTCTTTGCCACCTTCTCTTTCCCATCTACAAACAAAGATATATAGTAAGAATTTAATACTACTAATTCCTTTTATCAAATGAGAGTATTGAATTGAATCTGAACGAGTTAAAATGATTCGAATTAATAAACGCATAGAAGCATAACTCATTGAAAATTTGATTAGGTTAATGGATCGAACATGTCAATTTAAGCTAAATAATGTGTCACAATTTAATGTCTTAAAATCTCTTTTTATTTGTTTATTATTTTAATTGCCTAATCAAACTAACCAAAGTTTTGTCCATTTAATTATCATGTCTATATCTAACCAACTGTGGCAATCCATTATGTCCAATTCAAAATCACTTTTTATTTGTTTATTATTTAGTTACCTAATCAAAACAACCAAAGTTTTACCCTTCATTTAATTATCAGGTCTATATCTAACCAACAGATCCAAAAAATTATTTATTTTTATATGTGATTATAAATTTTGACTTGTCTAAGCTTTCATAAGATTAGATTATGACCTATTGTTTAATCAAGACAAAACATGTACTGAGTATTGGAACAATTAACTTAGATATAAAATGTTTACTTCCCTATCTCAATTATTGAATAGTATATTTTTAGAAACAAATTAACTTTCAATTTTTTAGTTTATCATTATTGAGATATTTTATATCCACACAAATGTCTAAAACTTATTGTAAATCACAACTTTAAAAAGCTATCTTTTTCTTATTCTTTCTCTAAATTTTAAATCCAATCAAATGATTTCACATAAATTGGAACAAAAAAGATAATAGTAAACTTAAAATGCATATCATGGATTTCGAACTCAAAACTTCATGAAAAGTAGGAAACATTTTCTCTTTAATGGACCATACGCATCACAAATCTAGATTAATTGAGTCAGTAAGTATCAAACATCGAATAACAAGAAAGAGTAGGATGTAGGCTTACCATGGGTGAAGTTCCAAAAGATAACAGAACCAACAGTGCCCCATTCACCTTCATGAATGTCGACATTTTGTATATAACCAGGTGACATACTAGAAATATGATGTGGTCTATACCTAAATATTTCATGAAACACATCCCCATCAGACTTGATATTTATCTCAGAAACTAACTTTCCTGTTAGGTGATGAGTCTCAATATCTTTTGTAACATCAAGACAAAATTTCATTAGTGTGTGAGGATCTGGAATATCTTGATTCAACTTCTCATATTCCAAAATCCAAGTAACTAAATTGTCTTCACCCTTTGTTTCAACATGAACAGTGATGTAAAATGATTTGTAATAGTCCAATATATCTCCTCCAATCACCTTGAATTTAACAAGCTTCTTTTCTTCATCTATTTCTTCAATTATTTCCTTTGCAACCTTTTCCTTCCCATCTATAATATACACAAGCTTTAGTTAGCAACTTTTAAATAAAGTGTATATAACAAATTATACTTATTGACTCTTTAAATTTTGAATTCATCTATGCATATTATATTTACACAAATCTTTAATGTGCAAAAAAATACTCCATTTAATTGAATTAAGTATTGTTTTACCTAAATCAATATGGTTCAAATTAAGTAAGTGTCTCTAAATCAAGATAACATTATTACCTCCATTTTAATTTATTTGTGTTCCTTTCTTTTTTTAGTTTGTTTTTAAAATGATGTTTTTTTTATCTCTTTAATTTCAATTTTACACATGACATATTTAAGACCACGAGATTAAAAAACATTTGAATAATATTCTACGTATCTTTAGTTTAACATCATAAGATTCAAAAATTTCCTTTACTTTTTAAACTCTGAATCAAATCAAAACCACACAAACATATTAAAATAGAGGAAGTAATTATTTTCGTCAACTCAACCTTTTCACCAATAAATGATCTAAAAGTCCGAGGAGAGATAAAGAGTAATTTGAGGAACAATAAGGTTAATTTATTCAAATGATCATATGGGGATGCAGCGTTGTGATATCAGATGAATCTGAATCGAGTACTCTCAATGTAGATCTTAAATCTACGCATAAATATTTACTAAATTTGTAATAAATATAATAGATCTGAAATCATAACTTATAAAATATTATACATTTAAGGCTAAGAAGCTTATCGTTTTAATTTATATATATTTAAATTCTGCATTTATGCATGTATCTTTATTTATGATCACCAATCATTTTTATTTTTTTTAATAAATGTGTTTAAAACCTTAAACAATACTTATTTTAGACCGTAGAGAGAACCATAAAATGGAGGCTGACAATATAAGGGCAGATCTAGCCCTTAAGGTACATGTAGATTCAAATTATCCTTATTTTTATTTGTCAAATGGATCTTCAATCTAATTCAACCTTAAAAATTAGTTGCCTTCAGTATCAAAAATCCAAAATAATATTTATAAATATATTATTTTGAACTACTCAAGTAAGTTAAAGTATTATTTTATGTTAACTCAAGATCATTATAGAATTTTATAAATTTTAAAATTGAAATTCACTTCTGATCAATATAACAAGAAGTTGAAGTGGTATAAAAAGTGGTGGCAACTTACCATGGGTAAAATTCCAAAAAATGACAGAGCCAATAGTACCCCATTCACCTTCATGAATATCCACATTTTGTACTTTATCAGAACTCATAGTTGAAATATGATGTGGTCTATGCCTAAAAATCTCATGAAATACATCTCCATCACACTTAATATTTATCTCTGAAACCAACTTTCCTTCAAGACTCATTTTTTCTTCTCTCTCAAATGATATCTTACAAAGATGAAGTGTGTGTGATTCATTATTAGCATGAATCTCTATGTCCTTTTATAGTTGGACAATATTTCTACACCATAAATCTTTTATATATTTAAAGAATATAATTATTAATAATTGAAAATTTTAACAGCTAAGTTAGTTGATTATCTAAACCTTTTGTAAGTGTTTTACTTTTCACTCTGTAATGTCCATCCCCATTTCCCCTTATTTATTTTTTAAAAATAAATAATACACGCTTGACTCAAAAAAGGCATATCAAAATCAGTTTAAAAAGAAAATATATTAGTAAAAACAATCTTCTAAAAAATAATGAAAACCAAAAGATGCGAAGTTTCTTTATATATCATTATTTTAAATATATATATGATTTCTTTATTTTATGCATTTGCGTTTCTCTCTATATTTATAATGTATAATATATAGTCGTCGATACAAAAACGGCTCTTCGTCTATATCTATCCCAACTTCTAAGCAATTACTTTTATATACTTTTTCTTTATTTTAAAATAAGTGTTACTTTATATTTTTATTTGCCTCCCTAGACTATTTAATACCGTATTTTAAACATATATATTTGCCCACGTGGACATAAAAAAATAATGCAAAATTATAAATAGTAATGTGTCCACGTGGGCACATATATTCCTTTAAAATACACTTTTAAATAGTTCAGGGGGTAAAAAATACGGTATTAAATAGTCTAGGGAGATAATAGGTCCTTATGAAAGTTTAGTATCGCAACAGCAAATCCGACCAAAGTTAAGGTATTTTTCAAACCCTTATCCCTATAATATAATATCTACTAATCATGGATAAAAATTCAAACTGCTATAAAATTTTGCTAAGTTTACCTTCATAAATCCTCTAACAAGTACTTTCTTGAACAAGGACACAGATTGTAACCGTATGCGGATTTATAATTCAATTATTATCACTTAAAATCGTTATTATAAAAATCAGAATTCACAAAGTTTGAATCCTATTTTAGCTTTGTTCATCAATTATGCTCTTTGTAATGTTGCTCCAGTCTTTTTTACTTCTAATGGAAAATTCGTTGAGTTCCTCTAGATTCATATGTTATAAGATATTTTCCTTTTTTTCGATTTTTCATTTAATGTTCAACATAAATATTAATGTCCGATTAATGCAGCAACATAAGGCCCTAGAGGGGTAATGAATTGTAATAACCCGGTAGGTCATTTTTGAGAAGTTTAGACTATTCGTTTAACTTGAGTTAATTAACTGATGGGTAATTGTAGATAAATGACTTAATCGATAGTTAATGGGCTAAAGTGATAATTTATTTAAGATCCTATACCATTTAGCCTATATTTAATAAAATAAGTGAGTTAAATTTATCACTTTTAGTACATAATTAATTGAGAAATGAAGTAAAAACGGGAAGAAGGAGCGGACAAGGGTTTTGGCATCGCAAGTTGCAGTGGGTAATGGCTGAGCTAGAAATTTCACGAAGAGGGTCCAAAAATTAAACAATAAAAGCTCTTTTTAAAAAGGGAAAAAAATTGTTCCAAGTGAGATTTGAACATACAAGCACTCACTCATTAAAGATGTCTGAACACACATTTAAGAGATCTTAAACCACTAGGCTATAACAATCTATTATGTCAAGGGTGTTCAAAATATATTCTTTAATCACTTCATATATCATTTTACTTATATATGCAGTATTTTTTTCCGACTAAGAATATCGAATTAGACACCCTGACATACATGTGCCTACGCCACTTGCAGTGGGTTAGAGTAACAATCTGGAAAGTTGGAATTGTTTCAGATTAATTGTCAATGTTTCTTTCTTTTTTTATATATAAAGATGTTAGTGGAGAGCTATGACACGTGATTGGCCACTACTAGCCTTACGATAGGGTAGTTATGATGAGGTTTATGTGATAATGATGAGTGGAATGGCAAATTTGACTCTACAAATTGTTTTCGGTCACTACTTTGGTTCGGTTCTTTTTTAAAAAAAATGTTTTTGTTATCACATTATAATTTCACGTTTTGATACATTGAGATAGATAATTAAATATCAGGTGGATTATATTATATGAAAACAATTAAGGTTGTAGTCTTAATCTTAGGCTTGAATTTGAGAAATATGAGAGTTGGAATATTAATTGGCATCAAGATTAGCAACGTGATTATAGATTTGAGTGAATTTTTGGTTATAGACTAGATGCATAGTAATATGAGTATTGTTAGTTTTGAAATCTTATTGTGGTCATTTGTTTGAATAGATTGCTTTGAGTTGGAAGTTCAACGAAAGGGGAAGGCTCAAGCTCTGGATTGAATTCTTGATTGATTGAGGCAAGTGGATTTCTAAACTCTTGTTAAGTGTATGAAATTCGTGTATATATTTCCTTGTGGTATGTGTTGGGGAGTAATGAGACTTGGTGATGGGTTTACTTGTCCATGTTGATTAATTCTAATAATGAAAAAGGGGTAATAAAAGGCAATGTGATTAATTGTTTGTGTGTGATGTGTTGAGAATGGTTTGAAAGGCTTGTTGAATCATTGTTGATGTTGTATCATGATTGTGTTGTTGTGAATTGTGCAATGTTATTAAAATGGTCATCTCCTCATTATTTGTGTGAACATGTCATTTGCATTGTTCTGAGACATGGTTGTGACAAGTCTCACGTGAATTGAGAAAGAATAAGAAATTAAAGAGGATGTACCATTTCGAGGGACATATCGCGCCAACGATGGATACTATATTTCGAGAGACGTATCGCGCGTCGTGATGGTTACTATTATCGAGGGTCGTATCGCGTACCACGATGGATGCATGGACAGATATGTCCCCCATGGGTCCCAGATTGAGAGACAACGGGTGTGTATCACTAGGTCAGACATGCATCATTATACTTGACATTGCATTGCACATATTTATCATTAGTGAACTTGATATTGTGTTTTGCTAATATTGTGAGTGCCTTTTTGTGGAACTTTGATTGATGAATATTGAGCTTGTTGTTGAAGATATGTAATTGTTAGAGTGTTGTTGTTGAGCTGTGTGCTATGTGAATTATGAACTGCTAGGTTGGGCTGGTTTTAAGAAGGTTGTAGTTGTGGAGGTTGTAATTGATGAATATTATAGTTGATAATATGTGATTGTTAGGATGTTGTTGTTGAGATATGCGCTTGTAAATTGTGAACTGTTAGGTTGGGCTGGTTTATGCAGGTTGTAGTTGTGGAGGTTCGGTTGGGGTGAAGGAGTACATGTATTCTATCCCCTTAGCTTGTGTTTAGAGGTTTACTTGCTGAGTACCGTGTGGTTTGGTACTCACCCCTTGCTTCTACAATTTTTGTAGGTTACGAGCCTGAATTTTGTGAAACTTTCCATTCTCTTATTTTCCGAGGCTTCTTGGAGATTTGTGAGGTAGTTGTTTGTCATCTCAGCGGACTTTCTTACTCCTATTCATGATCTTGTTCTATTCTAGAAACAAGGTCATTTGAGACTTGTGTTTTTCTTGTGAATTAATTGTAATGCTTTAGAGGCTTGTACACGTGACAACCATATTTTGGGGGTATTTTTGAGTTGATTATAAAATTTCCGTATTTTATTGTAATGGTTGAGTTTTAGGCTGACTTGTCTTGGAGGGATGAAACGAGTGTCATCACGTCCATTTTTGGGTCGTGACACGTACAATTGATAGTCATTTGTCAGACCAAATAAATGTATATTTTATTAATATAGATCAATTTATTTATTTTATTTTGACTTGATACAAAATTTAAAAATAAAAATTTGTTGTCTTAAGTTAAAGATACATAAAATATAGTAGCAAAATATCTTTTAGTTTTATAACTTAAACATGTAATGTAAAAAATTAAAATTGAAAAATTATCAAAAAAAAAAACACTATTTTCAAACGAACGAAAAAAATAAGATAAGCAAATTAAATCGAATATTGATCCAATGGTTCGTGCTATTTCATGTGGTGGCCGGTTGATATATTAGTAAAATATTATCCCACATGATTCACAGACATAAGTTGTCCATCACAATAATTGATTTGCATTATTTATTCTGACATTAGTTGGAGTTGGTAAATGAATTTAAAGAGTTCATTCAATATTTTTAGAACTTCAATCTATGGAGAAACAATATTATAATTTGCCATACATCATATATATATCTTTCAAAATAGATTATTTTTTTCGTAAAATAGTGATAACATCCGCATGCATTCTCTCAAACTCTTTAGATTATGCGGAATTTCACTTGATTTGTTGTTGTTACCCTACTATGCACCTTTGAAGTTTCATAAGTGGTATACACGAGGATTTAATTGGTTATTACTAAAAAAATGATCTTTAATGATAATTAACTAATTGTAATAGTGATAAAAGGGAGTTACTCGGATGGTAAGCAAGTACCCCTCACTTCCAACTTCAAAGGTTGTGAGTTCGAGTCACCAAAGAATCAAAAAAAGTGTGACCTCCTAAGGAGGAGGTAAAAATAAAATAAAAAATTAATATTTTTTAGCATTTGATGTTAATATGCATATTTATTGCCTTTTTAGGTGGATACTTTGGTAATATTATTTTTTCTTATAAGTGATATATTATATGATGGAGGATAGGTTGATAAGGGCATGTCAAGACGATAAAGAACTAACAGACTTTAAGCTAATATTTTTCTTTTGAAAAAAGTAAAATGTTTCATAAGGCGCAACTCTGATTAATATTGTACATATACTTTTTGGCCTTAATATGGTACTATAACCTAAAGGAAATTTTTTGTGAAGTTTGCTGAGTCAACGTGGATCATAGCACTAGCTATATGTATTTAAACGATGGTAAATATGATATAAAAGTCGAACTCTGAGGTTAAAATTTGGATTTTATAATTTTTAAATATCAGGATAAGGACATTAGGTGTAAAATATCTTAAGTTTTAAATTTATTTTTTTATTTTTTTACATATTTTTTTTAAAAATTCTCAATGTCAATAAAAAATTTCAATTAAAGCTGTCAAGTTCGATAGAATAATATATCGATTTCTAACTTCGCCTCCAGAGTGATGGTATGACCAAACGGAGGTGCCATTCCCTACATATTAAATACTTCAGTATGGTTTAGCCATTTTGTGGCATATATATATATATAAAAGAGGGAATAAGTGCACACGTCTCGGTCGATGTGTGTGCTTTCTAAAAATATCCGCTAAATTCAAGGATAATTTAGTCATTTTATGTTTATTGTGGCAGTTTGTAAATTAGGACTCTCAAAATATGACATGTGTCACATATATTATTTTAAAAAGTAGGTTTAAAATATTATAAAATTATAAAATTAAAACAAATAAAATAATATTTGTTGGGAGGAGACTTGTCCGAACTTATATATATATATATATAAGAGGTAATAAGTGCACACGTCTCGGTCGATGTGTGTGCTTCCTGAAAATATCCGGTAAATTCAAGAATAATTTAGTCATTTTATGTTTATTGTGGCAGTTTGTAAATTAGGACTCTCAAATTATGACATGTGTCGCATATATTATTTAAAAAGTAGGTTTAAAATATTATAAAATAATTGACAATAAAATTATAAAATTAAAACAAATAAAATAATATATATTGGGAGGAGACTTGTCCGAACTTTTGTATCTAGTATATACTAGATGGGAATGGCCCGTGCTAGCACGGGCCCAACATTTTATTTGTGGATGCTTTACATGGCACTTGGTAACGAAGAATAGCAGTAAAGAACTTAAAAAGTTGCAACATAGCGATGTAAAAACTAAAATTGCATTAGATGAATGACGTAAGCAGAACGTGTAAAAATGGTTGAGCTATGATTGATACAGATCTTTCGGACTCTATTGTCTTCACAAAGTTTCCTGCCTTAGTCAATTTCTGCTTCTTCCAAGAAAGGTAAATTTGTATTGTGCATTATAAAATGTACACACAGGAAATAATTGAATTTACTTGTTGATTTGAAGAGAACATGGAGTAATTGAATAACTCGTTCAACTTTTAAGTGTTGTCATGTTGCATCTTGCAATGCTAGCTGTCGTAGTTTGAATGACCATCTTAGAACAACTATTGGATGTGCTTTGCACTTTGCCCTCTTTGCCAAGCCAAAAGTGAATTAAAGACTATTTAAATATGAAGAACGGTGATAAAGTAAATAAAATTATCTATTGCATTGGCGAACTTTAGACTAATAAGCCTTAGAATATATTTCACCTTTTAGCTATTCGGCTTCTTCAACATATGGGACACGCAGAGCGAAAGTGCTGCATCTATTCAAGAGACAGCAGAACTCGCCAGATCATTTAGAAAGAAGCCAACCTTGTGCGGTTTGTTTTTATTCCATAAAAAAATATCAAAAAATTTGTCTGTACGTCTTCTCAATTTGATTCCACAGTTGGTAGAAATAAATGGCCGGGAATTTCACATGTCAGCTACAACTTCATGTGAATTTTTTTGAATGTTGCGCGTACTCTTTACTTTGGGCATTACTTTTGGAGAATTGACATTTTTGAAGAGTCAGAACAACATAGATTTAAAAAAGAAGAAGAAAATGATGAGATGAAGTCTAATATGTTTTTGACATATTTATCTCATTCATGTCCAGGTCTAACATGGCATTAGAGCTCTTTCACTTGGTCATGAGTTTGAAACTTAAAAGATCAATCTAATGAGCAGTATACAAAAAAGTTAAATTAGTTGTAGGCAAAGGTAATCTTAAAAAAAATGTTATGTTTTCTTCCTACTTAAATATATGAATTGTTCTACCAACTACTTTTGAAACTCATATTTCAGTGATATTACTCCATATACTATCTCTTGATGCATTATGAACAAAAAGAGGGCTCCAAGTATCTTTCACATATTTCACATTTCATCAGATTTTTCATTACCATCATTAAACTTTTATAGTCATTTAAATAATAAACTCTTATTATGCAATCTTAGATTTCTTATTCTCAAACCTCCAACCTTCTTGTGAATCATTACTTTTTTTTGTCATTTAATAACTTTAGTTCTCTTGTATTACGCCTTTCCACATGAGGTCAGTTTTTATGGTATTCAAATTTTCCTCATATAACCATGCAACTTTAACAAAAACAATAAGTAGGTTGAAATTTTATCCAACACACTATTAACTGAAGTGAGTCTGCCATCGAAAGACAATATTTTTTTTTTCAAGAAGTCATCTTACTGAGACATCTATTTAATATCTCAGTCAGATACTTTTGTCATTCTTCTTTGCACCTCAAGAAAGTCCCAAATATAGGTAACTCTTTAACCTTTCATCTAATTCCTATATAAAATCTCTGAGGTAAATCCTCTATACAATGGTGTTGTACATAATACTCCTATTTAATTTGCTCATTTTAAGTGCTTTTGAATTTAAGCTCATTTTTTGTAGTGTTTGATTGCCAGAAAAGGCAAAAAAAAAATATTAAATCTAAAAGTTGGGTATAACCAACTTATGACTTTTAGCTTTTAGCTTAGAAGTCACCTTGTAAAAGCAATCCAAACACCCTCTTAGCCAGATTCAACCTTGAACCAGTTACTATCCCAAAAGTTAGGAGAATTCCTCCATGAACATATCAACAAAATGACATTTGCATATAAAATATGAGAAATTGTACATGGTGCACCTCCCATTCTATCAACCTGCAACCTCTTTACCCAATCCAAATTCTCACCTTTTTTTAGCTTTATGTTGAGAGTCTCTATCATCGAAACAAACAAATATGGGGACAAAACTCCATCTTAGCACTCTAAAAGATTTTAAGAGATCTTGAGGGTTTCCATTGATGAGAAATGAATTTTCACTATATATATGCAGAATTCAATCTATTTGAATCTTTGTCTTTTTTCAAAATTCATGTGTTTTATGATGTCTATAAACACGGTCAACTGAAAATTTCATTTTTTTCATCATTATAGGATTATGTGTCTTGCATCAAACTAAACCTGACAATATATGAATCATCACAGAAAGTTTTCAGCTAAAACTTTATGTTTGTGCATTAATGTACACGACTGGAAAAAATAACAATAGTTTTACTCAAAAAGTCATGACTAACATCTCCATTATAATTCAAAAACTAATAAAATAAATAACGAAGAGAATGTGATTGTACTGCAGAAGATGTGTGATTAACTTTTAGAATAAGATACCTGTCAAAATAGGCCTTGAATCTCCACAAACATCTTTCATTGGTCAAGTGCATCACGGAAGACCCTACTTTCCTCCTAGTTTTAAACTGAGTAGATTTTTTCAGGGTTAAGCTTTCTTGCTCAAAGAATAGAGTGAATGTCATAAAACATTAATATGACATCTATATACTTTACAATGTGAATAAACATGCGAGTAAAACTTCATATATACACCAAATAGAAATAATAAATGCTATAATTACTTTGTAGTATGCGTAGGAGTGCATCTCATTTACCTACCCTTAAGCCTATCATATGGCAACATCATCACCATTTTAAGGAAAATAAATCGAAAGCTCATTTTATTGTTTAAAACATACAATTACATATTAAGGTTTTAAACTAAAACTAAAATTCCTTACCCCTATTTACGTCATCAAATGTTTTCGGCATCTTCATTCAAATTACTTAAATATTAGTAACATTTACTCGACAAATAGCATATAAACTTATTTAATAAAATTCATAGTAGAAAAACTAACAACAATTAATTTATCATTGGCCTAGTAGTACTTAATACACATCACTTGAGTCGAAAGATGAATAAATAGCAACTCTTAATATAATATCTCTATTTATGAAGGTAAATGCTACTTACACTAACCTCACTTAGTTGAAATAAGTGAAAACATATAGGTGGACTTTTTCATGTCAATCGATCCTCCTAACCTGTACACATATACACAACAAAGTTAGACTATACATACATTTTTACTCATGCAAGTTATAAAAAGGTGTTACATTTTGTTGTAGGAGTATCACCACTTGATACAGCTTGAACATCAAATATCTAGCTAAACGCATTTCAAATAAATATTTATTTAACAAAAATGATATATAATGCATATTATAATTATTGAATAGTTCTTTCTAGTGAATGTGAATAATGCATCCTTGGAATTGTTAAATGAGAGATGATTTCCTAATAGAATCCTTAAGGGGGCATTTCATCAAACACCTTGGTAGTGTGAAAGTTCTTCCTTCAAATTCAGATCTCATAAAAGCATTTGAACACTCACCCAAAATGCAAGTATAAGTCTTCTAATAAAACATGAAGAGCAAAATCCAATATCCAGAAACGTTTATCCAGAAATGAAAAATATATAAAGCCTAAGAGAACTTCAGAAGTAAAATAATGGCTCCGATAAAATCGAGCAAAACCAAAGGTCGATAATCTTTCGGCCTCATTTTCTTGTGTTTTCAATTGTAGATATGAAAAAAATGAAGATGGAGACTTTACTTTCTCTGTGGTGTGTCCATTTCTCTGCCCTTCACTTTCTCAGGTGTTCAAATGAATTTCTGGCGAAAAACACACACATGCAAGAGTATCCAACACACCCGAAATCCAAGAAATGCTAAAATAGAAGTAAAAGGTGCAAAAGAAATTCAAGCAACATTAGCATTTGGGATTAACAAAAGAAGAAGAACACTTCAAGTACACCTGTTTTCGTATAAAGTACACGTGTTGCTGCCAGAGACGATTCTGTTCTTACCAGAATTTTGGCTAGGTTGGCTCATTCAAATAATGGGACGTCAATAGCATAATTTTCTGGGGTTGTCCCTCATCATCACCAAAGCAAGATAGTAGTTGTATAGTGTTGTTTCCTGTTTAGATTTAGCAAAATCAAAGGAATTAGTTCAAGTCACAAGTTAATTTTAACAAAAAGGGACAGCTTGTGAAATGAATCTGTGCCAGAGATGAACCATTAGCTGCAACTCTATTTTCTCCTCTTATATAATCCATATTTCCTTAAACCACTCTTACAGTTAAAACTCAAACATCACAAAAACGCAAAGACACATATGAGAAGACATTGAGGGATTATGGCACCTAAATTTAAAAAGAACAGCCTGTGTTCATTTGAAATGAACTCAAAATTCGAAACTCACAACCTATAAAGAGGTTAAGAAGTAAGAATTAATATTATTACGTTGCAATAATTAACCATCACAAAGTGTCTGCTGCAAGATTACAAGTGTATAAAGTAACAACCATAAGATGCCTGCTGCAAGAATATAAACTGTTGAGATAGATGTAGCTGAAAAAAGTAGAGGAAGAAGATGATAGGAAAAAGAGTTGAAGAGAATAGAAAAGGCAGTATGTGTTTTCATTAACAGCATACAAACACCTTTGTTGGTAGATCTCTAATTTACTAAATCGAAATAGATGAAGATGAACCAATTACGATATTTTTTGATAAATGAAATTTTAATTAGCCCGAGAATGAAAATGAGGGCATAATTAGGCTAAAGTTTGAGAAAACTTTGCAAGGCAAACTTCAAGTAAAGTTGAGAGAAATAGAAAACCTCAATACCACATATGAAGTCCTATTTCATTCAAGTTCATCACAAATCAAAAGCTAAGAATCCTTTCACTTCATATGAGATTAAATGATAAATTGTTCATCAATTTGCTATTAGAACCTGTCTATTCAGTGCCCAGAAAATGTAATCTGTTATTCCTGCAAATTACTGAAAAGGCCACACACCAGAAATAGTGGGGCAAGTTTATGTTAAATGTATCAACAAAAAGAGAGGGATAATACTCATATTAAATAAATATGAAGCAGAAGAAATTAGATTCTAAATGAACGAATTCAAACTTAAAAATACTCTTCCTTATTCCTGAAGAATGAGTGTCAAAGGGATTGGTGAAGAAAGATCTTCACAATTTCCGCAGATTACAAATTTATATCCCGATTTGGAGCAGTCAAAGTTAATAAAATGGGAAAGAGTTTAAAGCCGATTCGAAGTGAGAGCTATGCTTGTTGTTATTCGACTTTAGAGCACACCTAGACTCGTTACCACAAAAGCCTCTGTACATCAAAGTTATATACATATTTATTTCTATTTTCAAACATGCATGGGAAAATTAAATACAGTTTATGATACACAACCTAAGAATCCAAAGAAAAATGGAAAAAAGCAACCATTATAGGTTCTTTTCAAGAGTTGGACACATTACCGAAAAATTGGGGGAGAAGGGGAACTAAAACTTGGTGTAACCAAAGATTACAACAACACCGAAGAAAAATTTGAGGCAAAACTGAGATCCAAAACGATCATCAGGATCTGACCAAGAGCAAAAGGCAGTGATAGAACAAATGTACAGCATATGGTAGATTCTACCGATGAACAAGGAAAGAAAGCATAAACTGGATACACATGTGAAAAGTTAATTTACAAATTTACCCCAAAGTTAACATTAGAATTACTTATTTGCCCTTGTTCGTCCTTCCCTACTGCCACTTCTAAATAAGACAAGAATATCAAAATTGAAATCAATATTATAATGGAACCTCGTCAAGAATGAGAATTATGCATACTAATCAGTTGCTTTCTTTATCAAGTACTATCCCAAAGAATAAAAAAACAGTAATTATTTGATTCTTCATTAGTCTGATAATGCACATTTTGCTAGTCGTAGAAAAATTCCCTAAGATATATGTATGCTAAGGGAAAGAGAATCACCCACAGAAGCACGCCACTAAAACAATTGGTTCTTCAAATTGGTTTTTCACTGCATTGTTGAGATTCTCTTACAAAAGACAGCCAGAAATATCCGTAACATCGTATATCATCACATTGACTGATTAAGGGTGATGTCATATAGGTGTAAGTATCTAGTAGGAGTACATGCAGTTTTTTGGTAGTTCTTTTGTGTATTCAAATAATTTGTGTGAAGTACCTACACCCATATTTCACCCACTCAACATGTGTACGTCAATGCAAATGAAAGGACCCAGGTAACATAGGTCACACTAACAGCTTTTCATCCTCATTGGAGATGAAATGGAACTGAGAATAATTTCTACTTAAATAAATATGATGGGAAAGAACATGTCAGAGGCATAGTTATCACAAAGATAAGAAAATGTACTAAAGCAACTTAATGAAGCATATGCGCATTAGGTGTTTTGTAATCTCTCCATGAAAAGCAGGATTTACATCACTTCAGCAAGTTAACCGAAGTTGAGCCAGGTACATTGACTCATATTTCCTAGTTTCTTCAGAGTAACTCACAGTTATTATCTAAGTCCATCTAATAAATGATCTCATTTAACAATATATATGTTTGAAATTGTCTCAAAACACACTTTAGAAAAGTCAACCAATCAAATGGCACCCAAAAATTGCTCAGAATTGCCTATCCTTTCATCCAATACATAGAGCTATCTTGGTTCTACCTGAAAGTGTGAATTACCCAAACTAACACATCAACTGATATATGTACTATTTTAGTAATAAGAGTACTTGCAGCATACATAAAAAGTTAACAGTCCATCATAAGTAATCCCCTGTGAAGGATCTCAACAATATCAAAGCATAAATAGTTGGCACATAGGAAAAGATGACTTGTAATAATTTAGACTGCAAAGAGAAACCCCTATGTTAAGGCGTAAGGTTATTGAATTGGACCTTGGAGAGGAAGTTGGATACTATCAAATCTGATGTACTATTTTCAAAGCACAAAGACTTACTAATAAACTCATGTTGAGGCACAATTCGGTTACTATGGATATTAAAACCTTAGTAGCAATTAGAGTCCTCTTTTATTTCAAAGCATAAGGGATGGGTTTGTTTCTTCTTTTCTCATTATATAGGTAAAACAATATGGTTGGATCATGCAGCTTCCAGAATCAAATATAAGGCAAAAACACAAAGGCCAAAGCAGATTAGAAAAAAGTTGAAGAAACCACTCCAACCATTAAGAAAAGCAATTAATTGGTAGCCATATTGGACTCATTATCACCCTCTTATGTAGTGAAGGAAGCCAACAATGTCAATGACTACGTCTAAACTCCAACATCTCTGTTAACTTTTTGTTTTCTCTCATCAAATATGCCAATGTTTTTCCAATCAATCACTAAAGCACTAATAAAACTTTATCAGAAAAGTAAGTATTTTCTACTATGTATAAGTGCAATAATAATCTCCCTTTATCTTCAAATATAATAGCTTAGACTCACCACCAGAAGCCAAAGAAAGTCAATACTGACCTAAAATCTTCATAATTGACAGAGGAATATGTTGTAGAAATCTGTAAATCTTTTATTTGATTGAAGCATTCCACCATCAAACACCTTTGTTGTACCAATTGTTAACCTGAAGAGAAAATGGTTATCTTTGAGCTTGGACTCAAAATGATCCATAAGATTACACCCGACTATCTAAATTCAAACATGAATAAGTATATCAGAAAAATTAGTACATGCATATTGAAATCCAATGGGAAACAACTCAAAAAAATAAATGGCAATTACAAATAATAGAATTTCAATAATAAAGAAAAATGCTTTAAAACCTCAAAAACATAAATATCTCGCAATTTGAATGCTAAATTCCTCAGTATCAACAACAACAACAATAACTTGCTTTTGGTATAATTTTCTTAAGCTATGTTAGTCCTGTCCAACTGTTTAATTAATTGAAGAAATCAGTGGTAGGAAGAGGAAGAATACAAAATTTGCCTGTACACGTGGTTTGCTAAGAAATAAGCACAATACACGTGCTTATACAAAAGCAAAAGTGATTGAATGACCAATCAGATTGGTCCAGGTTTAAAGTACAATTGATAGTGCTATTGGTACAATATACAAAATCAGTGGTAGGAAGAGGAAGAATACAAAATTTGCCTATACACGTGGTTTGCTAAGAAATAAGCATAATACACGTGCTTATACAAAAGCAAAAGTGATTGAATGACCAATCAGATTGGTCCAGGTTTAAAGTACAATTGATAGTGCTATTGGTACAATATACAATTTAACTTGCTTTTGGTACAATTTTCTTATGCTATGTTAGTCCTGTCCAACTGTCCAATTTAACTTGCTTTTGGTACAATCAAATAATGCAGTGTTGGTCCTTTTTAAGTCTCATTTCTACATAAGGGTAATATATATATATATAAATGTAGTCTAGATGATGTGACACTTCTATTTGGTCAGCATTAATATTTATCTTTTTTTTTTCTCAATTTTAATTACATTTTTTATATCTGTTATTAACCTATTAATTAATAAAAGTCTCGTCATAAATATAGCACCACAGCAACAATCAAATGCATTTGCAATAAAGCCATGTAACTGTTACTTTGGTCTTAATCGGCCCACTAAAACAATTGATATTTGTTTGGAATAAAAATTTAACTACACACAATTATCATTGAACAAATCTTTCATATTCCTGACAGTAAATCATTAATATAAAACCTATAAAATTCCACATTCTAATATTATTAATTCAATAATTGTAACATTAACATAGTTGCATCATTAACAACAGAAGAAACAACATGCTTATAAATATTACTGAAGTTGCTATTGATTTCAAACATAGCCTTCAAAATTATGTGTCCTTCATATTTGATGCATCGTGCAGATCACTTTCTAATTTCTTAATCAAAGTCTATCTGATATTTGAATATGTAAAATTATAATACATAGGTGGATAGCAAACAAAATCTACAAAGCAGAGATTTTTTGTTTTCTATATTTTGAAGATAAAGAAAGTATGCATGTATAATGTGATGCTTGGTGATGTTAAGAAATTGATGGATCATTCTTTTATTCAAGTGAGTACTACACATAATGGTTCTTCTTCTATACCAATTAATCTTTTGAATTACTGTAGTTAGAAAGTTTCATCTTATATCCTTCAATTCTTGGTTAGAGTTTTTGAATTGAAATTTTGATAATAAAATCAATCAGTAATAAAGAATAATTTATTCAAAGTTGAACTACCTGATACAAGTTCGATAAATCCATCAAAATATAATTGATGACCAGTTCTGAATGAGAAAAATGGATATTATCTCTAATTGATTTTAATTTGGTAGCAATATTACATCGCAAATAGTGCAAAAGTGGCATTTCTAAATTCTAAAAAAAATGAGAGGCCACAAACAAAGCTCTACATAGGCTCCAACAATATCTGCATTGAGTAGGACTTTTGAGAGGTTATGATTCAATTTACATTCCTTCTGCATTTATATAATTTTTCGTGTTTTGCATATGTATATTTTCAAAATTAAGTAGTATTACTTTTCTAGAGTATTCTTAAGATTGTGATAAAGACAAATCTGTTTCAATAGATAATTCTAAAATTTTCTTAATTTAATAAAATTTGATAAAGCTAAACGCAGATAAGATGACATGACACCTCTCTATGATATACATTTCTATTATTATAACTCCTGCTTTTAATGTTTTTTCTTAATTTTTTGAATTTTTCCCTTCATTTCTTCACATATAAAATATTAAATTCCTCTTTTTCATCTATTAACACACCATTAAAGAGGACAATGACAAGTTTAAACAAAAAATATTTTTATTGTTGTAATAGAAAATGAAAAATTATAATATATAGTTGTAAAGAACTTATTGCAATCAAAAAATATTAAAATTAGGCATGAGGGGAGAGCACATATATGAAGAACAATATAGAATTGAAAAATAATTGCAACAGAAATTTACTGCCTCACATAAATTAAGAAATCAAAAATATAATTTGTCTGTATAAATGAATTTATTAGAAATTAGAATATATACAATAGAAATTATTACAAAATCTAACAAAATATGTATTAAAACTTATTTCTTGAAGGAGCTCAACATACCGAAAATTCATGAGAATGACAGTCACTTCGAAGTGTGAGTTCTTTCTTTTTGCTCTTTTGATTTACAAAATATGAGGACTATTGAATATTAAAATGATATAAAGAGTTATTGAAAAAAATGCAAATTTATAATTATTATTTTTCAAAGTAGAGAGTAAATTTAGCGTGGTAATCGGAAAAAAATAAAGAGGTAGACAAAAGAGGTAGATATGACAAATTGCAAAATAAAAGAAAGAAGATATTGAATTAAGTGGAAGAAAATAAAAAGAAAAAGGTAAGAGAAAAAGAAATCTAAAAATTTAAGTAAATAAAATAAACATAAAAAGGAAAGAAAATAAATATAGAATATTAAGTTACGTTACTTTTGTGTTACCTTTTTAATTTTATTTAAACTAACTTAAATATGGAACTTTAAAGTTTATTTTATTAATTAACATATAAAAATGTATTTAGGCAGTTAGATGTATTACTATTTAAATAAGGTAAGTATTGTATTTGTAATCTAACAAGCAATTAAGCTACTAGTTATTATAACCATATAAAAATAGTATTTTTCTGTTCACTTTTATTAATTTATATCATTAAAAAAAATTATTTAATACATTATGATAGAGATATTTGTGATTAGGCAAAGAGAGATGGGCCGAATAATAAAATCTACTTAAAAGTACTAACATTTTCTAGGTAGGAATTCGAATTGTATAAGGCTAACTTCTCAAACTGTCGAGTGTGGTATATTCATGAATTGATAAAGCAAACTCTCAATTATGTTTTAAGTAGATTTTATTATCCGGCCCATCTCTCTTTGCCTAATCACAAATATTTGAGTCAATTCCTAAATAGTCATCCAAGTTTAGGAAATTACATTGAAATATCATTTATGTTTCATTTAAGACCAAAATATCACTCAACTATCACTATTTTCCTCCAAATATATTTGACACTCCAAAAAACCCACTTTCTCCTAGTTGGCATGACATGTCATTAAAGTCTTTTTTTAATAATAGACCTATTTAATTCATTAAACTCATTTAACTAAAATAATGATCATATTATTTTTTTAAAGATATATTAGTTTATTAAGAATAAATTGTAACACATCAGAATTTTTTTTGAACTGAGACTTGAACCATCCTTCGTTGTGAGTAGGATTTTACCGAGGAGATTAAAATTTTTTAAGTGTTAAGGTCACTAGATGTAGCACCTTGAGTTCCAAGAAGAACTAGAGGGAATTTGTTGAAGTCATTCCTAAGTTCCTTTAAGTTTTGGGTCAACTTGAAACGACCATAACATTAAGTACAAAATGAGTTAGGTGGGCTACAAGGTACCCAATGAAAGGTCTTTGAATTATCTTTCTAACACCACCAAGTTTGCTAAGTTTCGAGCTCGGATGACTGAGATATGCTCTTTTGAAGTTAGGCTGTCCAGTTAAGGAAAGCTACCCGAAAATAGTAAGGGGTATTTTGGTCTTTTCCTTACCCAATCAGATTTAATTCATTTTTAGTAATGTTTTAGGGGTCTAATCCTATTAGGTTCAGTTTTATAATCCTAATATAGGCCTAGGGTTTTAGTTGAGAGTTCAAGAAGAGAAAAGAGGAGAGGATCAAAGCGTTCGTCGAGATTCTTGCGTTTTGTTGCTGATTTTCACCATGGGTTTAATCCCTAAGAGGTATGTAAGCTTCCATAGTGTTGGGTTTGTTCACCCACACGCCAATCATGTTATTTTCAGCGTAATTTCACTCTTAAAGTTGAAAGATTAGAGTTCTTGGTAGGTGTTCTTGAAGTTCATTCTAAATCTTGTTTTGTTGGGGTTTTGATGATTTCTTGAGATTAAAGTGAGTTTTTTAAGGGCTGTATTGAGTAGATTAGAGTGTACTTATGTTAAGTAATTGAATCCAAGTGATTGTGAAGAAACCGTTCGATTCTAGGCGAGATAGGGTGAGAAAACGAGCAAAGAAATTCGTCGGATTTTCTGGGTTGGGGCTTGGCGTGTCACGCCAGCCAGTGCGCCCCAAATAAGGTTCTGAATTTTAGGGGCTGGCGCCCCGTGATACTCAGAGCGTCAAGGTCGTCCGCCCCATCCAGTTTACAATTGGTTGCTCCGTTTGAGTCATTTCGAAAGGTACCTTCACTCCTTTTCGATTCTAACTACTCTAAGCTACTTCTAAACACATAGAAATCATTCATAACATGATCATAACCTTGAATTCATAATTCAAATTCAAGGTAGAGTTAAGAGTTAAGTTTGAGAATTCTTTCGAACATTCTAAGGAAGTCAATTTGAGGAGCCTTCTACAACTTCTAGTAACTTCTTTCAAGACTCGAGCAAGTGAGTATGAGGATGAAGAAAATGTATTCATGAGTCTACCTTGTCATCATGAAATCCTCCATATCATGAACCAAAACTCTTGAATTAATAATTCACATTCAAGAGAGAGTTAAGAGTAGAGTTCAAGAAAGACTTTGAGTTCAATTATGAATCATTTGAGATCTATCATTGATTTGAACTAAGTTTTGAGTAAGTAAGAGAATGAGAAGAGTAATATACATGAGTTCCATGTAGTTATGTAGACCTTCGAGTCGAGTCGTTTATGACCATAAATTCCGTATGGACTCCATAAATTGAGTATCATTTAGAGGAATAATATCTTCAAGTTCTAAGTCTTAAGTATTGAGTTCCTAATCCCCTTTGAGATTATATTTCTAATCATGGGAATATTACATGTTACCCATGAAGTCCTTGAGTTAAATCGTTCATGCCCATAATTTCGCATGAATCCAATAAGTCGAATAGTCTTGAGATGTAAAGTATTTTTGAGTCCTTAAGTTGAGTAGTTCATGCCCATAATCCCGCATGAACCCTCTGAGTTGAACATTCTTGAAATGAGTAGTATCATTAAAGTTCTTGAGTTCTATCTATGGTTATGGAAAACCTTGCATTGAGTCGTTCACGACCATAATTCGACATGAAGCATATTTTAAGAAGTCATTTACAAACGTTTTAACTTTGTTTTAAGACTTAAGCTTTGAGTTGAGTAAAGAGTACGAGTAAAGTTCACTTTTTCAAAGATTATACGAGAACTAAGTATTCCCAAGAGTTAAAAATGTTTTCACATTTGAGCAAGAAAGGAAACACTGATTTTCAAGAGAGCTTTTAAGCTAAGTTTTGAGTAATTATCTCAAACTAAAGAAAATTTTTTGTTTTAAAAACATATAAGCTAAGTATATTTTTGGGAGTAGTATTGAGCACCGATATAAGGATGCGAGTTCATAATAACTCAAGTCTCTATAAACCATGCAACCATCATGGGTAGATAGGATCATACTTTTTAGATGATTCCTTAGTGTTTTTTAGCATAGACTAGTGGATCCACTTAGTTAAAAAGGTGTATATGATGGCAACGTATAGGACAGTTCTAGCAGCGTAGGCAAGATATTGTATCATCACTTAAGCTCATAGTGATGGTTGTCGGTTAGAGAAACTCACACAATATTATATTACTTTATATGTAAATTGAGTTGTTATGGTATTTCTTTAACACATTGAGTTGCTATCTACAGTATTTACAACTTTCCATATATATTGCATATTTTATTATTACTTTATCCTTGAGTATCATGAGTTGAGTCTTTCGAGTTGAATATCTTGAGTTGAGTACCTTCGAGTTGAGTATCTTGAGTTGATCTGTGCTTTATCGTGTCGAGTACCTTATTGTTGACTTTCACTGAGTTGAGAACCTTATTACTGAGTTGAGTGTCCTATCCTTGAGTACTTCTGAGTTGAGTAAGTTTGAGTAGTTTTGAGTATCCTTGAGTATTCCTTGAGTTGAGTAAGTTTGAGAAGAGGTAAGTATGTTTCCCTTTTTATCGAGTTTCAAGTTTGTGTTATGCTTTAGAATTCCCCTTACATGCTCGTACATTCCATGTACTGAGCCATTTGGCCTGCATCCTTTCATGATGCAGATTCAGGTATTCAGGATCATCAACAGGAGCCATTGATACCACATGGAGTTCGAGTTAGCTATGGTGAGTCTCCTTGCTTCCGGAAGATTTCATTTACTTTTCCGTTATATCAGTTGTTAGGATGTCGTGGGTCTTGTCCCGACTTTCATCTTTGTCAGTTAGAGGCTTCATAGATAGATAGTAGAGTTTGAGAAGTCTGTTTCATTTATCTTATTAAATGTATTAAAGACTTGAGTTGCCTATTGTTAGCTAGTTGAATATTCTATTTTTATTCAGAGTTATTCATTTGAGCTAAAGATTTGTAATTGAGTTTCATGAATTTCATTTTGTTTTAAGCTTTGTATGCTTGAGTTAGTCTTCCACTTGTAGTCAGCCAGGATGAGGGTTCGCTTGGGGACCACAAATGGTTCTCAAGTGCCGGCCACGTCCAGGGTGTAGGCTTGGGTCGTGACCTAAATTTTCATACTTAAGAATCTTTTATCATCATTAAACTTTTTATTGTTTTATCTTATGAAGAATAAATTTTTAAAACGTAGTATAATATCATCAATTTTGAATACTTATAAACACATACATTCAAAAATATATTGATATACAACTCACTCATGAATGCTAATTTACATCAATTAATCATAAATTGTATAATGAATCAATAATATTAAAGGTCAAATGACTATTACAATAATATTAATTATGTATTTTGAAATTCATGCTTACAATATATATTCTTTTGAAAAAATAGAAAGTGAATAATATTATATTTTTTATCCAAAAAACAATACTAAATACCTCAAAAGTCTCCTTCTATTCTAGTTGATACGCCATATCATTAAATCATCATTTTAAAAAATAATAGACCTATTTAATTCATCAAAATTATGTCTCTACAAAACAAATATATAAATTACATGAGAATTTATGAAGATTATAAAAAAAAAATGAAAAATCTAATTCCTTTATATATTTTTACCAAAAAAAATTCAATGAAAAAACCTCTGTGTGCAATTATTACCTGGTAATTTTTAAAATTCCTAAGTAAATTATTTGAAAATTTAAGCAATTTTTTTAATAAAAGTTTTCAAATAAATTTGTAAGGTTGACAAGAAAGTTGGTATGAAAGAGAAAATCATTATTTAACTTTTTCTTAGTTTAATTTCTATTTTTATTCTTTTATTCTATATTATATTATATTATATTTTAACTTTTCATACAATTATACACCAATATATATTCTTATCTCATCCCAAATTTATGAAATATAAGTAATAATTAATTGAATTGAATATTTTAATTCAATAATATACATATTATATGAGATTAATATATTGATAAATAAAGATCAAAATTTTATTTTCTAATATAAATATTATTCACTTTCTATTTTCTTTTTTTAAAAAAAGAAGATATTGTAAGTATATATGGATTTCAAAGCACCGGTTAATTATTTTTAATAGTTAATTGACCTTTAATATTATTGATCCATTATATAAAATATGATTAATTGATGTAAGTGACATTCATCAGTGATTTATATATCAATATTTTTTTTGAATATACATGTTTATAATTATTCAAAATTGATGACATTATGGTAAGTTTTAAAAAACTATTCTTCATCGCATAAAAAAATTAATTATGATAAAAGATTCTTAAGTATAAAAAATTATTCTTAATAAACTAATATATCTTTTAAAAAAAATAATATGATCATTATTTTAGTTAAATAGGTTTAATGAATTAAATTAGTCTATTATTAAAAAAAGACTTTAATGACATGTCATGCCAACTAGGAGAGAGTGAAGCTTTTGGAGTGTCAAGTATATTTGAAGGAAAATAGTAATAGTTGAGTGATATTTTGGTCCTAAATAAAATATAAATGATATTTCAAGGCAATTCCCTAAATTTGGATGACCATTTAGAGAATTGAATAAGATATTTGTGATTGGGCAAAGAGAGATGGGCCGGATAATAAAATCTACTTAAAAGTACTAACACTTTTTAGGTAGGAATTTGACTCATATTATGTTAACTTCTCAAACTATCGAGTATGATATATTCATGAACAGATAAAGCAAACTCTCAATTAGATCTACCATTTTTATGCTAATTTGCATGTTAGATCTCATCCTATGCATTTACATTAGAAAATAACATAATTATAGTGGAAGCAAACCTTTGTTTTATTTATCTACTATAAAGTGTATATATTTCTTCCTTTTTTTGTTCCGTTAAATCTATTGTTTTTATTATTATTACCACATAATAACTCTATAAAAAAATGCATTCAAATGGATAATAAATTCATAAATTTTCAATTATTACAATTCTAACATAAAAAAAAAGAAGGTATTAGATGGTGCTAATTTTGATTCTTTTGCTATATATTTTTTGTCGATAAAACTAATATCCCATGAATCTAAGTCAGAATTACAAATCTAAGTATTAAATTTTTTAATATAATTTATTTGAATTTGAAGTTCGAAAAAATCATTGAAAATGTTATTAATATTTTAATTGTATAAAAAAAATTCTAGTAAACATGCATGCATATCACCCACCATATGAATACTTTCTTAACGGTTTTTTCATTAAAGATACCCAATTGAGTAGATCGATTATTAAAGCTGGTGGGACCGCAATTAATATATATAATCTTAAATATTTGGGTGTGAAGATGATACGTAACAAATTAAAGTGTTCTTGCAAATATTGGTATGATCACTAAGATCTGATCGTTGATTATCAAGAGTATAAATTATATTGTGTTTGACTAAGTCTATAAATATGTTAAATTGATTTATAAAAAGTGAAGAAAATCGGAGCAATGCGGCGAAGGATAAGATTAATGTTAACACGTTAAATTTTAACTCGTTTTATTATGTCTTTCTTCTTACTTTAATCGAACTAACAACCTTAAAAGGAAAATTGAACTCCATTGACTACTAAGCTAAAAACACTTTGAAAATTTAGTGGATTTTCAAAAAGTGAGAGAGAACAAAAATCAACTAAAAATCTAAAATGTTATCTTCTTCTTTTTTTCATCTGTAGAAAGTGTATTTAGTACGTTCTAATTTATTTATATGATAGTTTGACATGATACAAACTTTATTTTTTTTTTTTTAAAATCTATAAAACTTGTAATCTTAAATGTTTAGAGGATAAAAGTTTCTGTTGGTATATAACATTTGTGTGAAATATAAATTTTAGAAAGTTTTAAATGATTTATTTTTAAATATTAACTAATAAAATAAAATTGTCTAGTAAATTAAAATGTACGGAAATATCTTTTTACTTAAAATATTCAGTACAAATTTAAATTTTTTTAATGCGGGTAAATGTTGGGACCAAATAGGTAAGACCTAAAACACACGTTCTACTTGCTTTACCCTTTAGCCGGCCATGTCAAAATTAAATAATTTTCACAAAAAAGAAAAAAGAAAAAGTGTCACTCCAATTATTAACGTGCTGGTGTCCACCTAGAGTAAATCGCCATGCTTGAAATAAAGCTAGTGGGACTGTAATTTACATTATTTGAAATATGTCAAATGTAAGATTAATCTAAACCCATTAAATTTTAACTCACGTTGTTATGTCTTGCATCTATGTTTTTAAAAAACTTTCTAATGATTTTTTTCCCTTTCATTATAAGTAAAGATTGAATTACTAATATAGCGAGAATCAAATCAACAACCTTAGAAAACTAGAACTCCACTTGCCACTAAGCTAAGCTTTTCAAGCTACGTCAGGAAGATTCACTATATATAGGATCGTTATATATGTCGTGTAATTTTTTTGACTATGAACTCCCTTCTTCCCCAGAGTTCCCTCTTAGCTTTGCACTAGCTTAAGTATTTATACGTTTGGTAACTAAACACCCAAAAATTTTATAAGCCAAAATCAATTAAAAATCATAAGTTAATCATCTTCAATTTATAACTTTTCAGCTTATATATAAAAAAGCTTTTGGTTTTGACTAAATATTTTACTATTTTATCCTTCATTGTTTTTCTAATGCTCAAAATATCTTTTTCAAAATAAATTTCTTAACTATTTTTTTTTACTTTATATCCCTTAGCTTGTTCCTCTTTTTTTTTTCTTTACAAGGATATTTTTTTAAAAAAGAATGAAAGAAAAGATAAGAACAACTTATCAATTTTTTTGTCAAATACATCAACTTCTTATTAGTATTTTTAATACTTTATTTAAATACATAATTGCTTATTCAATTATAAAATCAGTTTAGATATTTAAAATTATTTTTCGACACTTAAGACTTATCAATTACTTACCATCCACTAATCCAAATAGACGGAGAAAAGAAGGATAATAACAACTCTTTATTGGACATTTTACAACTTCAGATGCTTGATTGCAACTTCGAAAAGGTGTCATTAATTAGTTGAGTCAAAACTCTCCTCCGTCTTAATTAATATAAATTGTTGTTTAGTTGGAATTTGCTTCCATGGGGAAAGGGAAGGCATTTGCTTAATTAATATATTTCCAAGTATGTTTCAAAATTTATGAAGTTGCGTATGGTTATAACTTTTGCAAAAAATATTTGATATATATATATATATACACAATAAATATTTTTCAAATTTGAAATACATCTTTAAAATGAAAAGTGAATTGAAAAACATGTATTTGAAATACATTTAAATTTCCTAGAAAGAAAATATTATGGCCAGACGGGTTCATTTTTGTTTCATCTATGGAAAGAATGAATTGTTGTTATTTTTTTAATTATATATAGTAAGTTAATAACTGTGAAATGACGAGAGAGTTGCTCGGATGGTAAGCACCCCTCACTTCCAACCTGAAGGTTGCGAGCAAATAAATACGTGAAAAAGTCATTAACAAACATTGCATTTGCATGCTCTATAAATATATAAATCTACTCATTTCATTTTTATTACCTTCATCTCATCTTAATTATTCTCTACTATACGAAAATTCACAATTCTTTTGATCACTATGGGTAGCTCAAAACAACCACTTCATATTGGTATACTCTCAAGTCCAGGCTTAGGCCACATCATCCCTGTAGTAACCCTCGCCAACCGCCTCACCACCTTCCATAACGTCTCTGTCACTGTTTTTGTTATCACCTCCGGCAGCTCTCTGGCTGAAACTGAGATTCTCAAATCCGCCAATAAATCGAAGATGATTGATGTAGTTGAAATACCAGGTGTAGATATATCCAACCTTATTGATTCCAACACAAAAACGGTCACTCAACTTTGCATACTTGTACGTGAAACGTTGCATGTTGTTAAGTCCGCGATATTTGCAATGAAGCATCTTCTGGACGCTCTCATTGTTGATATTTTCACTACTGAAGCCTTGTCAATTGCAAAAGAACTTGGATTAACTAATTATGTTTATATTCCAACGAATGCATGGTTTACTGCTATGACTGTCTACTGTCCGGTCCTTGACAAAGAAATTGAGGGTCAATATGTAGATCAGAAGGAGCCGTTGAAAATCCCAGGTTGCAAACCGGTTCGACCGGAAGACGTCAACGATCCAATGCTGGACCGCAACGAACAGGATTATCGCGAGTACTTGAAAGTACTTGGGATCGGGTTCTGTTTGTCGGATGGGATCTTGATGAACACTTGGGAAGACGTGGAGACCGGTTCACTCAAAGCGTTAAGAGAAAATGATATATTAAAAGCTATCGTGAAGTCACCGGTTTATCCGGTTGGACCGTTGATTAGACACGACCAACAAATCATTGATGGTAACAATTCTGTCCTAAATTGGTTGGACAAACAAATTCCAAATTCAGTGCTATACATATCTTTCGGGAGTGGTGGTACCCTCTCGTCAAAACAGTTAACTGAGCTAGCTTTTGGGTTAGAGTTAAGTCATCAGAAGTTCATTTGGGTGGTGAGGCCACCGTCAGAGGTCGGTGCAGACAAGTCATTTTTCACAACTGGAAATCGGGGCGACGGCACTCCTGAGTACTTGCCAGAAGGTTTTCTAACACGGACAAAAGATTTTGGATTGGTGATCCAGATGTGGACGGATCAAACAAGAATCTTGAGCCACCCATCAGTTGGGGGATTTTTGACCCACTGTGGATGGAATTCTAGCATTGAGAGTATAACAAATGGTTTGCCAATGATTGTGTGGCCGTTATATGCTGAACAGAGGCAAAATGCCACTATGCTTACGGAGGAACTTAGAGTGGCTGTTAGGCCAAAGGTATTGCCAACAAAGAAAGTGGTGGAAAGGGAAGAAATAGAGCAATTGGTGAGAATGGTAATGCAATATAAAGAAGGAAAGGAATTGAAGGAAAATGTGAAGAAACTGAAGATGAGTGCAGAGAAAGCACTAAGTGTAGGAGGCTCCTCTCATGATTCAATGTGTCAAGTCCTCAAACACATTGAGAAGAGATCAATCCATGGTTACAAGAACATTAATGTGTGATCGTAAACTATCTAAAAAGGGTAAGATAATGAGTGATTAGGGCTATATATATTTTTATTACCCTAAAATGGTCTATGTTTTGTTGTTTATTATGTGCTACTATAATTTACAGTATGCATGCTTCGAATAGAATTTACCACTATAATAAAGCAATATCATTCAGTGAATTTATTCTCCTTTAATCGCTTGCAAGCAATCTTGAGATCAGTTATGAAGTTGATGCGTGGTTGAAGGAAATTACTGAATTAAGAATATTCACTAGCACAAGCTAAGCCACGTCAGTACAAGTTTTTTCCCCTTATAAACCCACCTACCGCATATATATATATATATATTTTTTTTTTCTATTAAATAGAATTGTGATGAGGAGGATGACCAAGGGCACTTTTGTCATTTTACCAAAATTATTAGCTTAGAACAGTTGTACTTTGTGTTGCAAAATTATTGAATTTCCCAAATACCCAACCAAGTTGTTATTACTATGATGGCCACGTATACTTCCTATCATGAAAAGCATAAAAAATATCAAAAGTAGCCGTACTAGCTAAAAATGGTGGGACCCATTTTTTAAATCAATTTATATTACATTAACACCTTTACCTATTGCACTAGAATAAATATAAAAAGAAACAAACATGATTTAATATGTATGAAAAAATAAAAATATTTTAATTAGGGAGCATAAAAATAAAAATAAAATAAAAAAATGGATAGATAAATTAAATGAAATTAAAGTAAATTAAGAGTCTCACTAAATTTTTAAATAAATAGTTTAAAATTTTGTGAAATAAATATTGAAGAGAAATAATAAGTATTCTTCGTGTTCAATTTACGTACATTAATGATTAGAATATTTTAAATTTTAAGATTAATCAGAATAATATTTAATTAATTATAGTAGATTGTTTACTTTATTTACTTAACATTGCTATTCTTTTGTTTGAAATAAGAAGTTAAGAAATCCGAAACACATGAAAAATCAATACATTAATTAGAGAAGTAAAATAAATTTAAGTAGATTAATATTTAGAAAGAGATGACAAAAATAGCAAATGCGTAATAGTAATTTTAAAAGTTACGAATAAATTTTGGAATAAGATAAAATATCTGGACAAGGAAATCAATATGATATGTAATGATATATGTATCAAAATATCATGTTAATTTAACATTTAATTCTAAATATATATATTTTTTAAACAGAGAAAATGCATTTATGTTTTGAGATTGTTTGAAATTTTTTCACTAAACTAATAAAAATAACAAAAATACATATTCCTATAAGTTACTATTGTGCATGAAAAAAGAGAACCAAAAACACATTTGTATCATGCTAAAAAAATTATGCTCATTAAGATAAATTATGCATATATATAACTTCATGTGATAGTGAAACATGCTTCTTAGTTCTAATTTTTATGTATGAGTGATAAATAAAAATCTTAATCTATCTGTTTCAATATGTTTGTTCTATATTGACTTGACATGAAGTTTAAGAAATTAAGTAAGATTTTTGAATCTTGTGATTTTAAATTTAAAATATGTGAAATATAGTAAATGCCTTTTGATCTTGTGATCTTAAATATGTTATGTGGAGTTGAAACTAAGAAAAGAAAAGGGACATTATTTTATTAACAGATTATAAAAAAAATATGACAGATTAATTGAAATGAATAGGATAGATTTCAAGATGATAATACATAATGATTCATGATTTTTATATAAGATATAATTCAATCTAATAGACAAATTAACTCTGAATCCTAATAAATTTGTGTCTTATAGTAATAAATAAATTAATTAAATATTAGACTTGAGAGTTTTACAACTAAAAAATGAATCTACCCATCGTTAATATCAATTATACTTTAAAATATTTTTGGGTTAATTTAATTTAATATTTTTTATTTAGTATTCGATATTCATATTGGAGTTCGATTAATTCTAATGTGGTCTGAAATAGGGCCCATTTGGATATAGTGCTCCCTATTAAGAATTTTTTTCATATCAAAAAATCAAAATTAAGATATTTAATTAGGAAAGGAGAAACACCATTCAATGCAATGATGCGCTATATTCTTTGATGGCTATTTTTTGATTTTTTTTATACTAAATTTTTTACCAGGATCAATATTAATTAATGTTGATCAGAATGCTATAGAAATACCTTTTAATATTTGTCAAATAACGATTAATAATCGATTATATTGGGCCCGTATCACGGGCCTTAAGAATCTAGTATTTATATAAAAGAGAACCTAGGCCGGCCTATGTGGCGCCATCACAAGCTATAATTTCCTTTTAAATTTATTTATTTCCAAAAATAGCCTTCCCCTTTCATGAAAAAATGTGACTTGTATGAAAAGTTGTGACTTTTATGAAGAGTAGCGACTTTTATGTAGACTTACCAAAAAATAGTCATCTCCTTTCATGAAATGATGTAACTTTTATGAAAAGTTGTGACTTTTATGAATAGTTGCGACTTTTATGACAAGTTACGACTTTTATGAAAAAATGTGACTTTTATGAAAGGTTCTGACCTTTTCGAAGGGTTGTAACTTTTCCAAAGAGTTCTGACATTTCTGATAAGGCACAATAAGAATTTGTTCACACTATCTTTTGTTGTCTATAAATATAGGGATTTTCTCTCATTTCAAATCAATGAAAAATTCTGAACTTTTTCTTCTTCCTTCTTATGCACAATTAAATATTCGAGTACTTTGCTCCTGTTGAGTGGCTCACTGACACCATTGTTTTTGTATCAATATACTTGTGAATAAAATCGTTCCATCCTAAGAGGATCTATTCCATTAAACATCGGGTACTAGAGGAGGATAATTTTCTTAAGGGGACACTGTGCATTGAGTGGACTAAATTTTTTCCTTTCTCTTTCATTCTATTGTTATAGATCTTGATTTTATTTTTACAGTCATTAATTTATGCTTATGATATTAATGGTTGTTTTAGTACATGTTTTAAACTTTGTTGTTTATGTTTCTGCAAAGTTATTGTTATAAGTATTTGTTATTACATATAAATATTATTTATTAGAAAATATAATATCTCATGTGAATGTTCATCTAATTTCCCAAAAATATCAAATAGTAACACTTCTTGGAGGCAAAAGGATAAATTACAAAATCAAATAAAGATGATTGATTGAAGGATAAATGATGAGATGTTATAATTATTATTTTCCTTTACATTATTAATGTACGTTACTACTTATGTAAGATAATATAGTATTTTAGTTTTAATGACTGATAGATTATAAGTATTATTTTATAAATTCTGTGATATTAAATTTTCGTGCGAAGCGCGGATAATTTTACTAGTATATATATATATATATATATATATATATATATATAAGAGAACGCAAGGCCCGCCTACGTGGCGCCACCACAAACCAGGATTTCCTTTTAATTTATTAATTTTCAAAATTAGCCTTCCCTTTCATGAAAAGTTGTGACTTTTATGAAAAGTTGTGACTCTTACGAAGAGTTGTGACTTCTATGAAGAGTTGCGACTTTTATGAAAAGTTGCGACTTTTATGAAAAGTTGTGACTTTTATGAAAGGTTGTGACTTTTTCAAAGAGTTGTGACCTTTCCGATAAGGCAAAATAAGCATTTATTCACACTACCCTTTGTTGTCTATAAATAGAGGGATTTCCTCTCATTTTAAAACAACGAAAATTTTGAACTTCTTCTTCTGCATAATTAAACATTCGTGTACTTTGCTCCTGTTGAGTGGCTCACTGACACCATTGTTTTTGTATCAATACACTGGTGAATAAAATCATTCTATCCTGAGAGGATCTATTCCTTTAAACCTCGGGTACTAGAGCGGAATACTTTCCTTAAGGGGACAATTTGCATTCAGTTGGCTCGATCTTTTTCTTTCTGTTTCATTCTATTGTTACAGATCTTGATATATTTTTTACAGTCGCAAAACAAAATAAAGTTTTAACCATATTGATAGAAACATAAACAACAAAATATGGCTTAAGGGACTTGCCAAGACATCATTTAATCCAAATTATTTGAGCGAACATGTGTTATTTCATTGAACTTCAAGAGATGTGTTGTTAAATTTTAATTAACTTATCAAGTACACAACTAATTATATAAGATGTATAATATTTATATTCTGTATGTAGAGGCCTTGAATAGGAGAAAAACTCTAGCAATTGATGAATAAAATGTTTGTACCACTTTTTGAAAATACAAATATAGACAATGAAACAATTACATATCTTTTCTAAAGACATTGGTGATGAATAACTACAGTAAAATGAAGAATTAATAACAAAATGCATAAACACTTAGAATCAAATCTTTTTGGCTCTAAGATTAAAAACATATTTCATTTCATCTCTGGATAAAATATTCTTGACAATTTATCGTAGGGCTGTACCCACTCGAAAACACTTATATTATCAACTTTACATAAGTAGATTATTGACGTAGTTCACTACCGCGCGAAGTGCGAGAAATTTACCTAGTTAATGATATGTGTAAACTAAACTATAAACTCTCCTTTATTTGAATAATAAAATGTAGTGTGTAGACTACCAAAAAGTAGTGATGAGAATATAAAACTTGAACTCCTAGTAACAAATTGGGCAAAATCCTAAATCTAAACCTATGAAATTAGTAGATTCTAGTAAATAACTAGTAATGAATAAATAAACAACGCTATAGCATTCTTTCAGGAACTCCAGATTTCTTCAATTTATCTTCGAGTTGATCCTCTTTGTCTTTCAACTTCCAAAGATCAGTTGTGGCCTCAAATCTTTCTTTTCTGGTATCAGTTCCATTTTCTTGTTGGGTTTTAATGTTATTTGTTTGATTGTTTATCTCTTCTCTTGTATCGACCAACTTCTCCCAGTTCTTCTCAATTGTTTTGCCTTTTGAAGTAGACATTCTGGCTTTTGGTGTATATATATCAAACTAGCTCGAACAACTGTGAATGCAAAAATAACAAAGTTATGAAAAACCAAATCAAAACACTGTATATAATAAAAGTAGTGTCTTCTTTACTATGTTAAAAGAAAAACATGTAAAATTGATTTAGTGGCCATGAACTTACATTGATGATGAAGTCTGACTCAGTTTATTACATGTATAATAACACTTCATATTGTTTATATAGATACTAATACCTTAATTTTTTCTCTCTATTTTACTGCAAATTAAATAAAGGTAAATATTACTAAAAATTACCATATTTTGAGCAAAAAATTTCAAATAAAATCAAATAAAATAAAAAAGCCTAAGAAAAGATGAGAGAATTAACTTCAATAATAGAGTGGACAAAGAAAAGGAAATGCTTTCGTAAATAAGTCTTTCAAAAACATTGAAAAAGTTTGAGACTAGGAAAAAAAAGGTGCCATATTAGTTATTACTACTGTTTTCTTATTTCATGCCAATTTTTCCTTTTAATTTACTTCCAATTAAATTTTCCTAAATTATATTTCCTAGCATGCTGCTTTTGAATTGTACGTATATATTTTCCAAGTCTATATTATGGTAATTTTCATTTTAAAGAATATTTTTAATTATTGATGCAATTAAAACAGAAGGAAAAAAAAGGAAAAAATTGAAGGAGTGACATCTATATAAACAATAGAGAATATGCAAGGAAGTAATTAAGTGTCATCTTCCACAAAGTTAATTAACGTAAGTACTTTGTGTTAATATTTGTTTTTCTTAAGAACATATTAATTAATAATGTTGATCTTCTTTGTTCTTTATCTAATTAAAATTTCTTGTTATATAAAGAAGTTTATAGTATATACATGGACAAAATCAATATATTTAGGCTTAGTTGTGTAGTATAGAAATTGTTAATGTCTTTTGGTTTAGCTTTTAATTGATTTATTTAATTATGTTACATATTGCAGTATTGGTTGCAGTTTGACATATATATATATCAAAAGCAAGAATGTCTTCCTCAAGAAACAATAACGAGAAGTTGAAGTTGAAGAATAAGATGGACGAGATAAGAGAACAAATACAAGAACGAACAAACTACATTAAGCAACTTGACCAGGTACAAGAAAACCATGAATATGATTCGAGGAAAGATAGATTTGATGCAGCAAACCAAATCAATGGATTGAAGGATAAAGAGACCAAACTCGAAGAGACATCGATAAAAAAGGGTTTTAGTAACTACGAGTTTTTAAAACCGAAGTAATAGATGTAGGGATTTAGGACCTCAAATTTTATATTCTAGTCACTAGCTAGTTTTTTTTTTTTCCTTTCTAGATATTAAAATAAAGGCAGGTGTTCTTTATTATAATTTTGGAGATCTCATTGATTAAGAATATAATAATATGGAAATTATTTAGACAAATATTCCAAGTAGTCTAGAAGAGATCATTTTTTATTCTTGCAGACTTTATTGGTGAAGTTGGATGTCATATTTATCTAAGTTTAAACCATCAGTTTCATAATACGAAACAAACAAAAAGTATATAAAACAAAAGAATCCATAGATAATAATATGAATCTACACCAACGATATTTAAATAAGCGATACATAAATCACATTCTACAAATGCGTTTATTCGTCAATGTGCTTGAAATTGCTACTTCCAAAATTTTTATGTTGGTTGTACGAGAATAACCTATTAATGAATGGGAAAAAAAATTAAATATACAATTTAAGAACATAAATAACACGTATATAACAATAGTTTTACTTTACACCAAAATAGCAATTAAATATTTCTCTTTCATAACCTCAATATAATTCCTTTTTCCATAGTTAATTCTGAAAAATATTTAAGAATTGATTGTTGTTTTTCATTATTTTGAATAAATATTTTTTTTCAGAATAGTATTTTATGCTATAAACGATTGCATAATTATTCAATTTTTAAGCATTTTTCAGAATGGTGTTATTTTTTCAATTGTTAATTTTATTTTTATTAATTCCAACGGTGTTGGTTTTGTTATGGTTTAAAATGAATTATTTCGAACAAAAAAGATGTAAATCAATTAACATAATGTTAATATATTAGAAAATATTTATTTCAATAAATATTAATATATTATATGATTTCACGTTGGGGTGAAATATGGTATAAGTTAGTATATTATATGATATCTAATTGGTAGTATTTATTTCAATAAAAATTGGTATATTAAACGAAATCTTGTTGATATGATATATGGTATAAGTTAGTATATTATATAATGACTATATGGTAGCATAGATTTCAAGGAAAGTTGGAGTATATTATATGATACCATATTGGTGTGATATATGGTATAAGTTACTATTTTATATGACAATATGGTAGTATTTATTTCATGAAGGTTAGTATTTTATATGATATAATGTTGGTATGAAATATGGTATAAGTTAGTATATTGTAGGCTTAAGTCATCGAGAGCCCCTTGAAGTTGTCCGCATATTTCATTTGGACACCCCAATTCAACCTTATATCTATTGTACACTGCAAGAAATTTGTACGTTTATATTGAGGTATATTGTTGGATTAAAATATGGTATAATATTCTTGCTAAATTGATAGCTTGAATACCAACTTTTATACCATAATTTATATCATATAATGCACGTTTGTTAATAATTTTATTAAAAAAAATTCAGCTAGTAATTTTATACCACAACGAACACCAACATAATTTCTATCAAATATTACCTTTCAGGTCCAACACTAGAATGAACAATACCACATTTGCGAAATATTATTTTTTAGAATTTCAAGAAAGACTAAAAATTAGGCACAACGAAATACCAAAAAATCATCAAAAAACAATTATTCTTGCTAAATTGATAGCTTGAATACCAACTTTTATACCATAATTTATATCATATAATGCACGTTTGTTAATAATTTTATAAATATTTTTTCAGCTAGTCATTTTATACCACAACGAACACCAACATAATTTCTATCAAATATTACCTTTCAGGTCCAACACTAGAATGAACAATACCACATTTTGAGAAATATTATTTTTCAGAATTTCAAGAAAGACTAAATAGGCACAATGAAATACCAAAAAATCATCAAAAAACAATAAAATTTTATTTAATTGTATGACAAAATAATTTCTCAAAATAAGATAAAGTGATGGAAGAAATTGTTCTAAGATGAACTTCTATATAAAATTACTATCATACGAGTACACCTTCGAATCAACAGTTGAAACCTCTTTCTCCTTACCTTTCTTTTTTGTCAAATTAGGAGTCATAGATAGACCTTTCACTACCGATAACAAGATTAGGGAGACAAAGTAAATGCATTCAACTCGAAATTTAATCTCGAACACACATCAAGATTGTTAATATTGCAATTCGGCTGTCAATACCCAGATTATTTCTACAAATCGAATTCATGAAATTTTCCTATTCATGATCGTATAAATCAAAGAAAACACACAATTTTATCTCAAAATATAGATAATTTTGAAGAAAAAAAACAAGTATGAAGAAGAACCAAAATTCTTAATGAGAAAAGATGGAGATTTTATCCAAAAACTAATATGTGAGAGAATAAAAAATTAAACGGTGTGATTTCATGATAAAAATTAAGAGAGAGAGAAAAGAAAGAGAAATTAAAAGATGTTTTAAAAAAAAGAAGCGTATCACAACATAACTGTGCTTGGAAATTCAAAAGGTAAAATAGTAAATTATCAATTCCATAAAATAAGCACACTACCCCCAAAAAGTAGTAAATAAAACCGTATCCCACGTAAAAAAAAATGCATTTTATTATATTGTTATGTATATATTTGTAATTAAAATGTTAATGTTGTAAATAAAAAGACTAAAATAATATTATATAAATAATGGTCTTATAAGAAATTCAATCTATTTTCGATGAGAAATTTGAAAGGTTTCCAGGAAGATGGGGTCTGCTTCAATTGAATTGAATTATTGCTATGGGTCCACAGTAATATGAATACAAAGGACAGCTCAAAATATAAGTGGAAGAAGCTGCAAAGAAAGACTTCTACCTTAGAAGATATCTCCATTGAATCAAATTATTGCGAGTTAATTCTACTCGGTATCCTGCGCTTGCATAGGAGCATGACTTAATTCAGATTCGCATAGAAATTAAAGTCTCATATTGAGAGTAAAACACTTCTTAACAAAGGCTACTCAATATCCAAGCCTCGAATCCAAAATGTTAGTTAAGAATGAAGGAATAATTATGACTCTACCGCAATCATTATGGTTATCCCTCTCTCTTTCCTGCCAAAGAAAAAGACCCCTTAATTTTTCTACATTTGTAGTCTTAAATGATATATAGGTACAACCTTTATTAGGTCCTTAGTTTTTTTTTTATCGATAGATTTGTTGCAACCTTGGAACTTAAAGGATAATGAGTCCGTCTCCTACGCTTCTCACTTAAATATCAAGTTTAGAGATGTGCATTATTTGGGTTAAATCGAAGGATGTTTATCTAACCAACCTTTGGTCTATGAGGCTTCGCTGCTGATTGTTCCAGGGAAGGTATTTATATATGGCGCTAGTTATTTCCAACCAACATTGAGTACTACTAAAAGAAGTACTGGAATTCTATGTTGCTTAGACTCTCTAAAAATATCAATGCAAACGGAAGAATGTGTGATTATATTTCGACAAAATTCAAATAGAATGAATTATTGCATACCCAATTTCTTTCATGAATCTCTCTCTTGGGCCAAGAGTCGAGTTGTTCTGTTACAAACAGAGGAAACATGTGCCCGTCACAGGCAGAATCACCGGGTATTTTTCTCGGTTACCAGTCTGCTCTGCAAAAGTAATTCAAAACCAGAATAAAAACATAGTTAATAAGATAACAGGTAATCACATATTCCTAATCCGAAACGATCACAACATGTCTAATCATGAATTAGTGCATTTCGTCTTTGAGCAAAGGGCTTAAAAATCTACCATTCAATGTTTAGAAAGTGCATCTGCTGTCATTTTTCTCATGTAATAGACAAGTTAATACAACGGCGTTTTTCTGTACTTTAATATGACACTCTTTTCGTTTTAGTCTATTCCAGAAAAAGATATGATCCATATCAGCAAGCCTCACTTGTCATTTTCACCACAATGCAATGCAATTCCTGTATTTAGAGAAAGCAGAAGATCTCTCTATTATGTCACACAACTACAATTCTGAGATTAAAAAATAAACAAAATAATATTTGTTAGAACCATTAAGAGGAGAATCAAACTCACTGCTGATATGTACATCACCCATTGCCAATAGGGAAAAGAATAAGAAATAATTTATATATAAACAGAGAACACAATTTCATGAGTTATATACCTAGCTATATTTAATCTATAATCCTGGGCTTGTGGGAAAGAGCTGCAAGAGTTTCTTAGAAGAGGAGCAAGTGGCCTCTTCTTCATATCTACTCTTCCTTTTCCCAATGCAAAGCTCAAATTCATTTTTATACAACAAACGAACTCCAAATTTCATATTTTCTCCAAAATCATCATCTGTTTCTTCAAAATCATCATCTGTTTCTCGAATAAAATCTAATGTTTCTTCAATAAAATCTAACTTAATGCACCCATAGTCATTTGGTGTTTTTCCATTTGCATTAGATGCATCCCATAAGCCACTAAGAGGTACCAACAAAAAATTCATATTCCATTGTGAATTGTTGGATGAGGCAAATTGCTGGGTCATCGACGACATCTCATCATCACATGATAAGGGAATCAAATGAGCTGTGATGCAATCAATATAATAGTCGCCAGAATGACATACAGCAAATCCCAAGAAGTTATCACTTACATACCAATTCTCAGGCAGATCGACTGATACTCTTGTGCCCATTCCCTTATAGTTGAACCAACTTGGGATATCCGACACCCAACTCCCAAACAATCTTAGTGAAAAGGAATCTGAAGAACAGATGTCATGCTGCAATGATGGGATAATCTGAAACAACGAATTACAGATCAAATCGTTGCTCCAATCTGCAGTTATTGTTTCTAATTGCTTTGGAAATTCTGGCAGTTGTGTAAGCTTCTTGCAATCTGATAAGTTCAAGTGTCGAAGAGCACCATGTTTGGATATGCTTTGAGGCAAATGCTCAAAATTATTTCCCTTGAGATACAACCCTTCCAAAGAGGATAAGAATCCAATGTCTTCCAGAAGTCCTCCATCTATTATATTGCAGTAGCTGAGATCCAACTCTTCCAAAGAGGATAAACATCCAATGTCTTCCAGAAGTCCTCCATCTATTATATTGCAGTATCTGAGATTCAACTCTTTCAAAGAGGTTAAACATCCAATGTCTTCTGGCAGCTGTGTAAGTCTCTTGCAATCTGATAAGTCCAAGGATCGAAGAGCACCAAGTTTGGATATGCTACGAGGCAAATGCTCAAAATTATTTCCCTTGAGATACAACTTTATCAAAGAGGATAAGGATCCAATGTCTTCCGGAAGTCCTCCATCTATTATATTGCAGTAGCTGAGATTCAACACTTTCAAAGAGGTTAAACATCCAATGTCTTCCGGAAGTCCTCCATCTATTAGATTGCAGCCCCTGAGATCCAGAGATTCCAATGAGAGTAACCCTTTATTCATCAGAGGGAACACAAAGTACACTCCATCTTCTGATCTAGGTTGTCCAAAACTCAAACTTTTAAGCTTGTTCAACCGGACGATGGAAGACGGAGGACGTGAGATTAGAGTATAGCTGGCATCAAGCTCCTCCAAGTTTTCTAAATCACCTATATCTTCTGGCAAGCTTTCAAGTTTTGACCAATTCGACACATGTAGCTTCACCAAACCTTTCGACTTACAAATGCTGCTTGGAAGAGATGCAAGGTTTGTTATGCCATCCAAATCTAGCTCTATAAGATGAGGTTGGTGATCCAAGAAATATAATGGCAGTTCCCTTATCCCAGAGCGTGACGTCATAATCTTTCTGGCAGTTCCCTGCTTCATCCTTCCAAGGATTAATTCTGGAAATTTCTGTAAACTATAGCAGTTGTATAGATTCAAAGATTGAAGAGATTCCACATTAACATATGGAAACCTCTCAAGGCTTGCACATTCATCCAAATTTAACTCAATGAGTTTTTTGCAATCCTTGAGGGAAGGATGAACTTCTTCAAGACTCGTACAATACTCTAGAATCAAATACTCCAAATTTGGCATCCCCTTGAAATCTGGTGTTCTCTTCAGGCTTTTAGAGCCACTTAGATCTATCCTTCGTAGAGACAGAAATTGCTGCAGCTATTCAAAACAGAGAAAGAATAATGAAAAATGAGTAAAGTAGTAAACGACATGTTTATATTATAACTCAACGTGTGAAATGAGAAATTACTTTATATAGAAATTACATGCTCAGAAACTAGATAAAAATAATATTATAATAAATAAAAGGTAAAATATGTAAAAGAAGACCTTAATCTTAGCATGTTTTATTTAAATTTCCGCTATATACGCTTGATTATCTGTTCTCAGTTACCCCTGGACTTGATATTTAGGCGCGTGAGTGTAAGCAAAACAATGGCCGATGAGAAAAGTTGTGCCAACATATTTTTATTGCGTCTTCTTTAGATGCAAAGATTGGAATGCAATTCAAAAACCTCTACTAGTATCTATAGTAATAATATGAGAACAATTATAATTCTAGGACAAGACAAAATAGAAAGTATCTGAAATAGAATGGTACCTTTGTTTCCTTCCATAAATAACGCAATGAATTATGTCGGAGATGAAGATGAACAAGCCTTCTGGGATTAAAATTTTCTGGCAATAACTTCCAAGGATAATTAGGCCACACAATCCAACACAAGTTGTTGGGCAGGTACCCAATAAAGTCATCTTCTGAATCATCTTTTGAATCACTTGGGAAAGCAAATGGATCACTCTGTATGCGTAATATCCTAAGGCTTTGCATATTTTTCATTGCCTCTTTGCTAAAGCTTGGTTTTTGATAATAACTAAGCCAGATTGCTTCCACTGCCCTTGTCCCCTATAAAAAGATCATGCATCAACAAATCATGTACAATCCACTTATCAATATCATTGTTTTCTTACTCTACCCCCGAATGCTAATTTTTGTCATGTTTTATATTATTTATTATTGTACTTGAAGTTTTTGAAGAGCCAGCACCATCAAATAAAATTGAAGGTACAAATATTAGTTAAGAAATATGCCGCTTAAGAGAAATGCTTTGCGTAGTTAATTTTATTTGTTAATGATACATTTTTTGACAATTTTATTAGACTCAAGTTAAAAAGTTTTTCATGCTCTCATAAAACAAAATGGTAACTGAACTAGTGCCAATAACTGTCATCTTTTAAATGAAATTAAATTAATCGATCATTGAATTAGTAAGGTAAGTATTGGCCCTCCTAAATTTTATTTTTTCATTTCTGAATTTTTGCTAATAAAAAATTACTTAGGGTAAATAAATGGGTGATATTAGCTTTTAGAATTTTTTCCATTACGGAATTTTTATTAACAAAATGTTACTCAAAGTAAATAGTTGTATAATATTAGCTTAAAAAATAACTAATTGAGTTATTATGTACAAAGAGTCGTATGAATTTCAAGTTAATCTAACGAATGAAAGTTAGATTAAACATCTACTAGACTAATTCATGGCTTCATAATATAAGATAAATGAATTTTGATATATGAAAATTAAAAATTGAATATTATTGCAGTATTTAGCCTACTTACAGTTTTGTTGACCATCACATCTTCTATATCTTCAATGTTCCATAGTCTGCTAGGTTGTCCGGAATCTTTTTGCGCTGTCACTACATATCTACCCATGTCTTGAATTAAGTCATGCATTTGAATTGTATCATATGTAGAGATGAACACAAGAGATTTCTCAATTAGACTATGCAATCTGATACGAGCGCCCAAATCATAGCTCTCAAGAATTTCAATGGTTTCATCTTTCCCCATCCCTCTAAAGAAGCATGCAATATCTAGAAATATCGTTTTCTCTTTATCTTGCAACCCTTCAAAACTTATTTTGAGGTTATTAACAACATCTTTACTAGATTCTCTCTTTATCAAGTCTACAGCTTCTCTCCACAGAGTTTTATCTGTATTATTTAACCAACTCCCCCACAATCTCAACGCTAAAGGAAGACCTTTAGCATGACTGACTGCCTCTAGAGCCAACTTCTTCATATGCTCATCTGGACTGAATAATCCCTTGAAAGCATAATGATTGAACAACTGAATAGCATCAGGTTCGAGTAGTGTAATCACTTCATGTACTACTACATTATTCATCCCTAAAATTTCCCTATCTCTAGCTGTTGCAATAATTCTACTTCCACTGCCAAACCAATCAAGATCCCCTGCTAAATACTCCAAATGATCACGATGATTGATGTCATCAAGCACAACTAAAACCTTCATAAAACGAAGTCTTTCAGCCATCAGACGCTTCCCTTCCGTCTTATTATTCACATATTTTTTGTCTTCCCTTAACAGTTCAGAGAGAAGTTTATTTTGTAGAGAATGCATTTCATTTATGTTAGTTTCTTTGACATCCTCAAGGAAACTTGCATATTGAAATTGAGGTGAGAGTGTATCAAAAACAGCTCTTGCTAGAGTCGTTTTACCGACTCCCCCCATTCCCCAGATCCCCAAAATCCGAACATCACCAGATTCCATCTCTAGCAGGGATTTTACTTCCTTCAGATGAGTATCTATTCCCACAGTATATTCTGATGAAGATGAAGAAGTCTTGCAAAGTTTGGAAGAAACATCGTCAACAAGTTCTCGAATACAAACTGATTCAATCCTACAAAAAGTAAGTGCATAATCATGATAGAAGGATCAAGGGACAAGGTACATAAATCGAACTCCTCAAAATATTATCTATGGAACAATGTCATTGAGTAAATAAATTGATGTTAATATACAAAATCAACACAAGTGACTTTAGCAAGTAATTTAGTATACTTGGATAACCATAAAAGTTATTCACTCCATATATAGAAATAAATAAATTTTTGAGGTACAGATTTGTTCTATAGTAGAATACTCCTA
>JAJOOR010000548.1:0-87142 GCA_036250505.1 Solanum acaule | reverse complement strand
CCCCCCCCCCCCCCCCCCCCCGCAAAATACTAATTTGGATATTATTTTATTTTAAAAAAAAAATTCTACCCACCCCACCTAACCCTCCGCTTCCAATTTTTTTCTCATTTTGTGTTAGATATATACATATCGAAAATATTTTTTACTTGCCGCCGCAAGACATTTTTAAATTTTTTACTTATTTATGTTATATTCGGTACACTAGTAGAATTTTTTTTTCTAAAAATATATGTACGTACATATCTAACACAAAATGAGAAAAATGTAAAAAAAAAAACAAAAAATTAGGAGCGGAAGGTTAAATAAGATGGGGTAGAATTATATTTTTTTTTTAAATAAAACAATATCAAATTTTCTTTCGGAGGGGGGGGGGGGGGAATGAGTGCGTGGCTTTTTTTGGGAGGGGGAGGGTGAAGTATGAATTTTAAAAAAATATTTTATACAAGATTTTTTTTTTAAAAAAAGATGGGGGGATTATGGTGGGAGGGGGGGTTACGGGAGGAGGTGGTGGATTGGGATAAGAAAAATAATTTATATATATATTTTTTAAATGATTTGTTTATGAATAGTAACACTTTAATTATTAATTTTAATTAATATCCATGTGGAATGACATGTGTCAAGTTTTTTTTCAAATAAAAGAGAGTGTATTACACACCAGTGATGTGTATTTCTCAAACTAAAAAGTGATAGTTTATGTATGAAACTCACGCTCTCAATAGGTTAGGTATAAAACTAAAAAAAATGAATAGTTTAGGTGTATTTTTAACACTTTATTTTATAAAAAAATGTAAAAGTTACTTAGTGGGACCATTATTTTTCAAACCTTTTGGGCCCACAAACACTTATTATATTTGACTAAAAGAGTCAACAAAAACGAAGTTTATTGGGAAAAGTAGCTAATTAGCATTCTTGTTTAGCTCCCCCTATTGAGTCCAACAAATGAATGTTACGCCACAAATTCTTGGATTTTGCTTGGTGATGGTCTCGAGAAAACATAAATAAAGAATAAACAAAAATTAAATAATAAAGATTAATAATAATAATAATAATAACATATTTTATTTTATAAGTAAAGTATAGAAAAGATAAAATGTATGCTGATCATATTTCTATATTTATAAAATAGAGAATTTATTTCTCATAGATCTTCGATTCTAGAAGGCATAAAACAAAGCATGATATAAAGAAAAATAAAGACAATAAAATAACAAATAAACAAAATTATCACAATATATAATATAATTATTTCTTTATTTTTTGATTTTTTCTTGAAATTGATGCCCTTTTAGTCAGTAGAGTCAGGTCATCTCTCATTAAAAAAAACTTGTACTATAAATATAATATACACTACTCAAAAGCTGCAAAAAATATATATATACATTTTGAATTAGTGTTAACATATTGAAAAAAAATGACTTTTTATAAAAATTAAATAAATTTTGAACCCCCCTTTTATTTATTTATTTCTCGTCTGGTCTTTGACATCTGTATTAAGGCTTCACTAAATTTAGACTAAAAATGTTGGAAATTTTCACATTTGAAAGGTAAAACACTCTTTGAGCGAAAAAGTATTTATCGCTCCAACTTAATTTCTTTCTTTTTTTGGTTGAACCTTTTTTCTTGAAGGTGTAATGTGCATCAGTATCTAGGGAGGATAGAAAGGGAAATTAGTAATAAATGAAGGCTAAATAAAGGGAAGAAATAAGACAGAGATTGCTTGTGCAAATCTAGATAAATTGGGAACTGGACTTTTGAGGCAATGTATGGTGTGAAGTGAAAAAAATTGGGAAATTGACCCAAGGGTGTTTGTCTTGAGGGGTGGAGGTGGGGGGTGGGGTGGAGGAAGGGTAAATTTTATTTGTATTAGGTATTTATATTAAATTTATCATATGATTAAATGAAATGAAAACTTAATTATGAGTTGAGTGATATATTTATATTCAAACAAATACATATTATGTATTTATTGATTTGGTTCACTATTTTCTGAAGGTAGGGTTGGAAGGTCAATTGACATATTTTGAGTACAATTTAAGAGCTTAATAGGTTGAGCTTTTAGCTAAAGTGTCTAAGTAAAATATTCAGAATAACCAATCATATTCAAGCATTTGGACCACTAGGCCATATGGTGAAGTTCTTAAATAAAATGTTAAGAAGTTGAATAAAATAAGGGTGTGACTAGCGGTTGATGAATAGGAAAAAATACAAGAATTAGTGTTTAAATTTAATAAAAACAAAAAAGACTAATTGATTTTTTTATTTGTTTATCTTTCTTTATAATGTTTGAGAAATCCGTCTGAAGTCTATTCTAAAGGCCAACTTAAACTTGGAAAACTTGTAAATAATGACCTCACTTTTTCTATCTCTCTCTACTTAAATACTAGACAAAGTTTGTTTGACATATAACTCAAGTTGTGATCTAAGCCTCAAATATATTAACCTTTGTCAATATGAGCCAAGTCCTGAGGAGGGGGTGGGGTGGGGTTGTATCTACCTAATTTGATGGGCATAGTTAATATGCATCAATGAGTGAAATAACAAAAACGAAGTGAAATAATTGAGGTACAAGCAAGGTAACACGAACACCAGAATCATCTGAAAAAACATCTATTAAATGGAAAGATTTTAGAAATGCAATAGTCTCAAGCTCCCATTTGGTCACATATTTCTAGAGTGGATTTTAAAAATTTAACTCTAAATATTTATTTCGCCATGAAATTTGATCAAATTTTGAATATCTGATCAGACTTCCACGAACAAAACTTCAATCTTTTCCCAAAACGTCCAAACACAATTTCAAAAAAACTCAAAATTTCAAATTTCAAGTTTCAACTTCAAAATCTACGACTAATTTATATCTCCCATCTTTGTTTAGCTTACTTGTTGGAACTAAAGAGGTGTGGGGTTTTATTAGTGTCAATCATGTCAAGCCCATGCCCAAATAACATAACACAAAGCTAACACTATTGGCTTCATTATGTTTGTTTAATAAGACAGATAGTCACACTGTGTTGGGAATAGACATATTACAAACTCACAACTCAGAAGGCACAAAGGATTTCTCTTTCAATGTCCTTAAATTGTCTCCTTAACCTTCTTTTTCCCCTCTTCTTTCTCTCTTCCTATCACACTTAATTCCCTCAGACTTAATATTAAGTACTACCAACACATGATTTTAAGGATAGGACAAACTTTGCTCATCAAACTCCCCCTTTTTATCATAAAGGGTGTGAAGAAAACAAACAAACAAACAAACAAGTTTCACTAAAAGGGTGTTGAGGAAGGGTAAAGGTTTCTTCATTCTTGATAAGAAGTCTCGAGTTTAAATCTTGAAATGAAGTAAAGATTTCTTCATTCTTGACGAAAAGTCTCGGATTCGAATCTTGAAATGAAACTTTTTCTTAGGGGTAGGAGCCACTAAGTGTTTCATGTAATGGTGTGTAGTGGAATGGTAATGAAGAAGTCTCGAGTTCGAATCATGAAATGAGGTTTTCTTTGGTAAGGAGTATTAAAACTCTCATAATAGACCTTTTTATTTGGTAGAAAATGTTAAAGCTCTAAACTTTTTATCGACACGAATCTGAATTAGTTAGAAAATTAAACAATATGACATATAGTAGTACTATATAAATTACTCGAACTTTTCAAAAATGTTATTGCACCCTACTTTTGAAGGATTAGACACTTTTTAATATATTTTTGAAGAATTCGAGCAACATATCACAGTAATGATAGTACCGATACATATCACAGTAATGATAGTACCTATACACCATTTATCAGCCCCATAATTTTCACCTTTCTTGGTTCATGTGACACCCCAAAAAATGCACCAAAAAGACAAAATCAAACACCTTTTTAAGTATTTTGTAAATGGGATTCTTTAAAAATCTCATCTTTTTTTTTTGTAGGACTTATTTTGGTGCTGAAACAAAATTGGTGGAAAATTATCAAACAGTTGGTGTGCAATGAAGGTTCTTGTTGATTTTGGTTCTGTAGATTTCAAGAAAATGTCAGAAATGCAAATGCAGAAAGTAATTACTTTGTGGGTTTCAAAGTTGGATTTTTTCTGCTTGAAATGGATTTTTCCGGCGGTTTTTTCATCAGTTCTTGATTTTCCGGTGGATTGACGGCGGTGGACGGTGGTGATATTGGCGGGGACGGCTCAATCTTTTCTCTCTGAAAATGGTACTTTTGTATATCATTTTGATCTTGATTTTCATTTTATTTTTCTACAATTAATTTTGGTTTTTTTTAATGTTATTTTTGTTGTAGAAAATTTGGAATTAATTGTATTTTAGTATTATCTTTTGGAAGAAGAAAAAAAAAACAATTATATAGGATTTATGCATATTATTACTTGATTTAGTTGCTAAATAATATGACTATAATCATTTTGTTAAGTTTTATTTGAGTCGAGTGTTTATCACACTATTTACCTTTCTCGATACTAAGGGCAACATTATATTCTACGAGTAATATTATACTGAACATATTGTTATTGTTATTGTATGAAAAGATTGATATCAAAGAGACATTTATTGAATTGTCAAAATTTGAAATGTTACATATAAATTAAAATGGAGAATGTATTTGAATTATTTGTTTCTATGTATAAAAAGGGTATTTGAAACATCAATTTTTATGTTGAATAGTTAATTGTTTTTTATTTTTGAAATTTGGATCTTGGATGTGGGGTAGTTAAACAGTGAGATGATGACATAACAAAGGCTAGTAGGTGAAGTTACTAGGTTTGCATTTGCTAGAATAGGACAATATATAATGTAGTAGAAATTTGGGTAAAAATTTATTGATATTGAATGAGTATATATCCATTCAATAAATATATGATATGTATCTTTAAATACATGTTGTATTACTAAAGATAGTTAGTCGATACATATTTATTTGATTTGGTTATGATAAATTAACGTAATTTGATGTAAATATCATATGTTGATCAGTTCTATCTGATTAAATGATATTTTTTATTCACATAAAATAAAACGGAGAAAGTATGATATAGAAATTAGTAATAATAGTATAAAGATTATTTTATTTTTTTGGAAAAAAGATTTTTAGTAGTTTAAATCATCATATCATATCCATACATTGCATTTTATTCTTCTTTTTTTGGTCAAAATTGATATGTTTATTTTTTTTGTTTAAAATTTGGCATTTTGTTTTCTTCTATTCACGTGAATTTTGGGAGTGATTTTTTGGGGCCCTAAATTGAGTGAGAATTTTCCATGAAATGGATCATATTTTGGACCTATTGTGATCTTGAAATATAATTTTGGACGTATTGTGATCTTTGAAATATAATTTTGGGTGACTTTTGTTTTTTCTGAAACTTACAAATGTTATATCTAGTGCTTTGAAATATTTTGTATTTCTGAGTTTTGTTTTTCACTCTCAAAAACACCCTTTGGTTGTTTTGGATCCATACATATTAGCCCTCCGTACCACGTATCTAATCAGCTCGTGTGATTTATTAGTTTCGTTAATTAGACCAAAAGAGTAATTTCGTGTCTTTCATATTGAATCATTGAAGCAGCGCATCGAGTTATAGTCAAACACTTTCACCATTTTATGAGCGGACAATTAAAAAGAGGGGTGGGAGGCAGAGACGGACTTAATAGTAACGTTGTTTTATGTGACATCAGGTTCTAGTAGTGTAATCAAATATATAGATATTTAACGGATCAATGGTAATATCGTCTCTTTTTGTCCCATAGATCACGGGTTCAAGTCATGAAATCAGCCCTCATATTTTTGTTAGGAAAAATTTGGGCAAGACTCTTTTCTAGACCCTGCGTGAACGGAGATAAAAATGATTTTTCATATAATTGAGGAGTAAATATGAACTATTTACCGTCATTTTTTGTCAGTATAAGACAGGCCAGAATTTTATTTACTATGGATATATAAACCAAAATATTTCCACCTGAATGTAAAACTGTAAAATTGTTTTTAACAATAAAAATAAATTATTGCTCAATAAACTTCCAAATTTGCCAGACTGAACATTTAAAATAAAGTAAAATATCTTACACTGTATTATCCTCTTTTTTTTTTTGTTTGGGTCCCATTTTGCTGGCTAAGATTTAACTAAATCTGCATCTTTCTTTTTTTTTTTGAAATTTGTAAAAAAAGAATAATAAAAATCCATTGCAATTACCTTCTAAAAAATATAGTAATAGTAATAAAATGTGAAAATATTACTACTAACTTATATATAGATTCTTGAACAATAAGTAATTTTTTTTGTAAATTCTAGACTCTAAAATCTTGAAATTTCAATGATTAAAAAGGGCGAAAAAAATGTTTAAACTTGTTATTAAGTAACTCATTTGAGGTTAAATGAGAATACTATGAAAAAAAAAGAAATTCATTCAGAAATAACATAATTGTGTACAACATATTGATTATTTATCGATGCATCTATCGAGAAATACAATGGTTATTTCACGATTCGTAGATTAGAAACCTTTGGTAAAATAATTACTTCTTTCTCTCTCTTTGTCTTTCTATATTATTTAAACATATCATTATTTTTTCTTGTCTTGTTACCTACATTATTTTACTGGTTGTGTCTATCTTGCTATTTTACTGTTGTTAATTTTTTCTTTAGCATATTTTGATAATACATCGTTATGCTAAGAGTTTATCAAAAATAACCTCTCTACAGTAATGCATATATATTATTCTTCTTATACCCTATATATATATATTCATAATTAGGTCATTGGGGACTTTTTTAGGTCAACACCTAGAAATATGATTTTTTTGCCAATTAGAGATTAATCATCACAATGAGAATGTCCACTCAAGTTTCAAACCACAACTTGCACTAGGCCATAATTACTATGGTTCACTCGTCAAAATAGTTTCAACGTCATCAAATAATTGATTAATGATAATATACCATCAAGAGTGGCGGAGGAATGAATAAGATCTCTCCGTTATTAATTAGAGATTTCAAATTTGAGTCTTATTATATTTATCATAGAACACTAGCCCTTGACTAATATAATACAAAGTAAGGACTATTATATTATATAATCCACCAGATAGGGTCTAAAATAAGTAAGTGTACATAAACCTTATCGCTACTTCAAAGAGATAGAAAAGTTGTTTCGGAAAAAATGATGTTCTTCTATTTTGAGATTTTTAGATTCATAAGTTCATTTTAGGTATTAAAGATAATAATGTCTTTGGTGGTATTAAAAGTTGGGAAAAAGACAAATATTCCCCCGAATTTTCAATAACTCAACAACTACTCCAATTTCAAGAATTAATAATATTGAGGTTTCTGTTTTGAGTTCTTCCATCAAAATTTATTTAGTACTCATTTTGCAGAATTAAAAAAAAAATCCTTCTCAAAAATAAATAAATAAATATATTAGGAAACCAAAAGAATATTGTTGCAGATATCTAATGAAATTTCCCTTTGTACTCATTCAACAGAATTAATTTGTACTCATTCTGTCATATTGCCAATTTTTTTTATTAAAAGGAAAACACAAAAAACAGCAAAATAAAGAAAAGAAGTACAAGCTTAAAGAGATGGTAAAGAGAGATTTCCTATTTATTTTGTAGTTTATGATTTTCATTTTATTTATTTACTTGGTTCTCTTCATAGAGAAAAATGCAAAAATAAAGTAGTTTTAGATAACATCCATCACATAATAATTTTTCTAGTACTTATTCTAACCAACACAAGTACCAGATAATTCTATCTATCAAAGCTTCGAGTAGTATTATCTTTCCTCCGCAGGTACTTAAATCTAAGACTTCATGGTTCTCAACCCAACCATCCTATATTTCTACTTATACTTGTGTTACATCTTCATTTATCAATTTTTGTAGATTGTTCTTATTTTAGACTAACCAAATATCTATCGTAATGGAATCACTATCCTTTCGGTGTGCATCGGATAAATCCTGCTCTAGTCTAATTGTCAGCAAACCACTCAGGAGAGGTAAACCGCATTTTATAGTTCTACCTCTCCTTTGGCATTTAGCAACTTCAATATAACCTTGAAAATACGAACAAAAGTCATACCATCTTAGTTAATAAATCCGCAGCATTTATGCTATGCTATTTGCACACTTGTACTTGCCTTAAACAGCAACAGCATACCAAGTGACATCCTACAAGTGGGGTATGGGGAGAGAGGTAAGGTAGAGTGTACGCAAACCTTACCCCTACCTCATCGAGGTAGATAAGTTGTTTCTGAAAGACCCTCGGCTCAAGGGTAGCAAATCAAAGCTGCACTTGCCTTAAACAAGTCATGAATTTGCTTTCAAACTAAGTTATAAGTTATAACTGAAAATCGTACATACTTTACAAATTCTGCTTTCAACAATCTTGCCTATAGCAAAGATATGAAGCACAAAGATTTAAGCACACGAGCATCGTCACATTCAATACTGGAAACAGCAAGATAAAATGGAAATAAGGAAGTTTACTAGCCACCAAGTCATAAATATGAAATCTCAAGGAAATCAATTTCAAAGAAAACCATGCTCGATCGATACTCATCCTTTGGCAGCTTCTTGTGTGTATGGTGAAAGTAAAATGAAAAGGACAAACCAGAAATACCAGTTTTTAGTGGCCTATTCAATCAATATTCCAATAACCATATGAACTCAACAGGCTTCAATGGTTCAATTCTATAGTCTCACCCCATCAAGATGGGGGAGGGGAGCTAGGGTGGAAAAGAATCATAGTTCACCTTCTTTTTCTTTAGTTATACCGAGAAATCCATCTAGAGTCCACTTTTAGGACCTGTTTGAGCTAACCGCAAGGCCGCAACTTTCAAACCTCAAGCATGATGGGGCCGTCCCTCTGCTCTTCTCCACTTAAATAGTGGAGTTAGTTCACTTGGCATGGGACTCGACTTGTAACCTAAGACACAGGTCCCTCAATCTTTGCCAATTGAACTTAACCCCACGGTGGGCGTGGGGGTGAGGGTGATGGTCCAATTATAGTGCAATACTTCATTTTTCCTTCTTAGTCACATTAAGATTCAGAAACAGCATAACCCCCAAGGCCTAGCTCGAGTGGCAAAAGGTGGAGGATTTGTGGCCTAGGTAGCAAGTTCATCCCCCACACCATGCAAAGCGAAGCCCGGTATTTAATTGGAGAAGGATAGAGGGGCGGGCCCATTATCCACCGTGTTTAGAAGGCTGTGATTGGTCCAAAGGGAGGGTCACAGACGGATTTCTCGGTTATCAAAAAAAAAAAAGATTCAGAAACAGCATATAAGCTCACTCACACTAGCAGGACCACCAATTAGGCAGAACAACAACACATCCAGTGGCCAGTGCAATACCACTAGTAGTGTGTACGCAGATCTTACCCCTTACCTTGGGAGGTAGAGAGGTTGTTTCAGATAGACCCTCGGCTCAAAGGAAGACTACCAACCAGGCAGAACTCTACCAAATGATAAAATGTCCTCGCCCAGCATATAATCTACTGAAAATGGCATGCAATTGTCTGTTTAAATTAACGTAATTATAACATGTCATTAAAATTAGAGTTACTGTTAAGTTACAAGTGATCAGCGACAAAGTTTTGAGCAATTACTAGCAAGTATCAGCAAGTTAATTCATAGGAAAGAAATGTTATCAGGTAGGAACTAAAATGATGAATCAAGAAGCATTGCTTGTACCCCACATCCAAGCCATATTTCTGGAAGCTTCCTGTGTCATGTCAAAGAATTTTTCGTGGTTTCCTTTTTCGTTTTCTGCCTGCACAACAGTGACATATAATGATTGGGAGAGGCTATTTTCTCCCTATAATGCACAAGTGTACACATGACAAATTGAATTCCGCATTTTCTCCCATTTTATCAAAATCCATAGGCTTCTCGTGTTTTGGGTTTATATATTATAAGAAAGTATCTAGATGTAAAATGAATAATTTGGATATTTATTGAAATTGTTACATCCAGCCTTCTTCATAATGATATTGCCCTAAAAAACAGCAAGTCTACAGACATTGGAGAGGATAATTTTAGTTGAAGCAAACACCACAGAAGTTGGTGTTCCTTAGAAGTATAATCTACTCTTTGTTCAAGAAACATTGTGAGACTCGCAGATATACTTGGAATACGTCCAATTGAAAGAACTGAACAGATATATAAAGATGTTCATAAATGGATCAAGGTGTCTTATCGATAATTATGATCTTTCTGCAGAAAAGGTTATGTTTCATGTCCTCAAGTAACATTAAGAGTCAAAACAAGCGCTAACGTACAAATTTCAGAAAATGATTGCGGAGTTAAGACTGCAGCATATACGCAACAGCATATAAGCTCCTTGCAGACCGGCTAGTAGGAACCTTTGGCAGAGCAGAACCAAACATAACAAGTCTAGGCCCGGCAATCAATATGCTGGAAGTTGCATGTAATCATCTGTTCTGATTTAACCTAAGCACAGTATACCTCCCAGCACAACTACTAAACTTCTTATGATAATAGTTTTTTTTTTTTGAGAAAATACATAAAAAAAACCCTTGAACATGGCAGCACAACTTGCTTTAGCACTTAAACTATACGGGCGTTTAAATACCCCCCATAACATCTTTGAAGTGATAATTTTTCAACCCTAATACTGCAATACCAGTCTCACAATGGCAATGTAATAGCGCCATATCAGTGCCACGTCAGCGCCACCTTGGCAATTATTTAAATTTTGAGTTTTTATAATTCTTTGTTGTTTCCTTTTATTTATACAATTTTAGAAAGGTGAAAAATAGGAAAAAAAATTCAGAATTAATCCAAGATTATAAAAATAAAATCAAACTCTATGGATCCAAGACTAGAAAACATTCAATTTTTAAAGCACATTATCAAAATAAATAAATAATACAAATTAAAAAAACTAATTTGAGATGAAGAAATTATAAAAATTTTATTAAAAAAAGCTTCAAGTTCATCACAATCAACAAACCCTTCCATAAGTAAGATCTTGAAGCAACAATAAGTTGTTGGTTTTTTCATTTTTTTCTTATTCATCATTTCTTCTACGAATAAGCAAGAATAACTTGAAATGAAGGAATGGGTGGGGGTGTTTCGAAAAACAAGAAAGAAGGTGGCGGGGACGGGAGCTCGAAGAAGAAGAAGAAAGGGGTGAGGCAAGTGTGGATGGCGGCAAGGTTCGAAATAGGGGAAAAAGGGGTGCTGGGATGGGGGGGGTTCGAAGAACGAAAGGGTGGGGTTATGGTGGATAAAGGTGGTGGGGTGATGGGGTGTGAGGAAGATGAAACCTTATTGGCTGGAAAGAAAAAAAGAGGCCTATTTATTTATTTGTTTTTTTTTATTTTTTACGTTTTCACTCGCCTATTCTTTTTTTATTTGCCACATCAGCTTTTTGGGTGGGTTTTAATTCACTTGAAATGAGATTAGGGGAGTAAATAATTATTTGTAAAGTTAAAGTACTAAAATAAGTTTAGCGGACAAGTTCAAGGGTTTTTTTATGTATTTTCTCTTCTTTTTTTTCTATAAACCTTGTTCTTCTTCTTTTCTTTTGAAAGGTCAGATATTATTGATGAACAAAAAGCATTAAGAAACTATAGCATTATAGCATTTTATGATAGTGATTCTTTAGTAAGTATCTAACATAACATTTAGGTTGTAGTAAATTTTTATGTTCCGGGTGAACAGGCTACAAAAGTAAAGTTTCTACTGTTATTAGTGTAGCTTTTAGTTATCTCATAGGAAAGGTCGGTACGTTATACATCTCATATTAGACCCCCCAGAAAAGGCAAAAAAAGAAGCTAAAAACAACAGTCCGTCTCTTTTATCATATATATGATATGGCGGCCTTCTTAAGCAAGAGGTGATCCACTAGCAGTTGTAGTTTTCTTGACATATCAGAATAGAAATTAAAATTATGACATCAGCTGTGATTTTAGACTCAAATAGAAACCCCTCACTCGATTTACAGGTATTGCTTGCAACCCCATATCCCAAGAGCTAAACTACTGGAAGCTTCATGTGTCAATGTAAAAGAATTCTTTATGGTTCCTCTACATCATTTTCTTTCAGCACAAAAGTGACAAATTATATGGAAGCGGATATTTTTTTTTCTCACTGTAGTACCCATAACATGTTGAATTCCATGACTTACAAAGACTAACAAAGGGAGTATGTGGTACGTGGGAGGTAGCAAGTACCACATGGAATTAGTCAAGGTGTTGCGATGGCCTGGACACCACGATTATATAAATACAGAAAAACATAAAGGAGTACCATAAGCTCTTTCTAAATGAATGAAATTCCCGTTTGAAGATTCAAAACATTATATTTAGGGACAAGGAAAAAGCTAATATTTCTATATTGACATGGGTTCCTTATAAATGGTCAAAAGAAACTCCTATTTTATTACTATCCTCAAAATAAAAAGAAAACTCCTAATTTGTTAAATAGCTACTCCATTTTACCAAGATGAAAAAAGGTCCTCCTTTTGAACCTTATTTACCATTGTCAACTAGTTTATCACCAACCAGAAAGTAAGGTCAGCACCAATCGTGTTCGGACAACAAAGCTCAATACAAACTGATCCATGTTTTTAAACATTTCACAATGAACTCTTGCAATATTGAACATGAATTCCTGAGAGTGGCAGATCGAATAAAAATTGGATCTGTGGCAAACATAATTAACATAAACATAGTACAAAATCAGTACAACAGGGAATCAATATTTCAATTAAGCTTAATATTGAACATGAATTCCTGAGAGTAGCAGATCAAATAAAAATTGGATCTTTGGCAAAAATAATTAACATAAACATAGTACATAATAAGTACAACAGAGAACCAATATTTCAATTAAGCTTATTATAATCTTTCAACAATCTGACAAACAAAAATAACAATCTCATATCTTGTAAACATTCAATAATCACCTGAACTATTGCTTGCCATAATTCTCCAAGTACCATTTGTAGGTATCAACAAGACCATCCCGGAGCGAAATCTTTGGCGTCCAACCTAATCCAACAAGCTTTGAAGTATCCATAAGCTTCCTCGGTGTTCCATCCGGCTTAGTCGAATCCCAAACCAACTCTCCTTTAAACCCCACAACTTCCTTCACCAATTCAGCTAACTCCTTTATACTCACTTCCTTCCCACTCCCCACATTAACATGTTCTAAATCACTATAATTCTCCAACAAAAACACCACTGCATCAGCTAAATCATCAACATGTAAAAATTCCCTTAAAGGAGAACCAGTTCCCCACACAATAACCTTATCAAGATTGTTAACTTTTGCTTCATGAAATCTACGTAACAAAGCAGGCAAAACATGAGAATTCTCAGGATGGAAATTGTCATTTGTACCATATAAATTCGTGGGCATTGCTGAAATTGCATCAAAGTTATGCTGCAATCTATAAGCTTGACACATTTTGATACCAGCAATTTTCGCAATTGCATACCATTCATTTGTAGGTTCCAAAGGGGAAGTTAAAAGTGCATTTTCGGGAATTGGTTGAGGAGCAAATTTAGGGTAAATACATGAAGAACCAAGGAACAGAAGCTTCTGAACTTTGTGATTGAAGGATGAAACGATGACGTTCGTTTGGATTTGGAGATTTATAGTGATGAAATCAGCTGGGTAAGTATTGTTTGCGTGTATGCCGCCGACTTTCGCGGCGGCGAGGATGACGTATTGAGGTTTCTCGTCGGCGAAGAAGGATTCGACGGCGGATTGGTTAGTGAGATCGAGATCTGAATGTGTACGGAGGAGGAGATTTGTGCAGCCTAATTGGTGAAGTTTCCGAACCACGGCGGATCCGACGAGTCCACGGTGGCCGGCGACGAAGATCTTAGCGGAAGTATCTATCGGCATTTTGTGTGTGGTGGACTCAGATTTCTGTGTGAAATGAGATAATACAAATAAATTTGCATTAACAATATTTAGCTAACTGTGATTCCGGCGTCAAACTAACGCCTAATTCGACTAATTTTATAATATATATGTTACTTTTTTTTTTATTCAATTTACGTATTCTTCTATACATATCATCTTCCACAAGCTATGCATATCAGGTAACTTTATTCAAAAATATGTCTATTTTTTGCTTTTTTAAGTGAGTCATGTACAGATCATATATTCCCCCTTAATATTTTTTAAATTGTCTGATACAAAGAATTTACAAAAAAATCCTTTATATAGAATAATGCTAATTAATTTTACTATATTTCCAAATTATTGAATGTAATAATTGAGTAATTTAAGATTAACATTTATTTGATTGTGATGAAGTTATTATTATTCAAATAATACACACATTTGATGACATGTTAAAAATGCTTTCGAGTTTTATTTTCATAATAATATCCTAGGCTCTTAAACAACAATTATCATATTATTTGTTGCAGTTTATTCTTCCTAAATGCTATTTAGGGACAGATTCAAGGGATAGGACGGAAGTCTCTGAAAACCCAATGACTTTTATACAAACCCTATATTTATACCGAGAAATTCATTAAATACAACCGTTTAAGAAGAAATAGAAGTTCAACATTATACTCAACAACAGCATACCAAGTGTATTACACCCAACGAGTGGGGGATTTGGAGAGGATAGATAGTAGTTTTATCCTTACATCGTGGAGGTAGAAATATTGTTTCCGAAAAACGCTCATCTCAAAAGAAAAAGAAGGCACTGAAAAAAATCATGCATATCCAACTATAACTGAAAGAAGCAATAAAATGAAAAGAACTTAAATCTTTATAATGTAAGGATTCTGTCATAGTTTTCAGAATAAAAGTGAAACAACAATGCCAGTATAAATCAATGTAACAATGCTTGTAACAACAATCTTTCTGTTCCTTTTTTCCCTCTCCTTTTGGCAATAGCTTTCTTTTGGTTTATTGTATTTTTTTGTAGAAAACGCAATAATACTAAAATGGTCGAATAAAATGATAATAGTCTAACATGAATTCGATTTAATGATGGTGAGGCAAGAAGTAGACGTTCTCTTGCGTTTCGAACCCCAGCTGATGTCCAATTTACTTGTGATTTTCTTTTTGCTGCCAAGATATCCTTGACAATTCGAAGCTCCACAATGGCACTTCACTTCTGAACCAAACAGAACAAATCTGCATACAAAAGCAAAGCAGATTCAGCAAGCAAAACTGAAGGTCATAGTACTAACCTATTTTGGCCCTAAGATGAATTTAAACTAAGAAACGTGATTAGCAAGGATTCATATAGCCGATCTCAATTTGTTTGGAAACTAGACGTGGTAGTTGCAGTTGCTGCTTATGACATAAAGTCTAATGCTTCAACTTGAAAGAGAAGTTAGCTTTAATTTTTAGAAGACACGTATAGTCAAATCTCTCTACAACAGAGACGTTTGTCCGGATACTTTTTAGCTACTAAAGCAAAATGTTGGAATAAAGAACACATAAAATAACATAGAATGAAAAATCAGTTACAAAGAAAACTTGGTTATTATAGTAAATGTTGCTGTAGGGACCTGTGGCTGTATATCAAATGGTGCCTGAGACTAAACTGTAAAATTTTAAGCTTAGAGCCTTCCATTGTTTAGTGCATTAAGCTTCAAAGACTTCTCCTTATTCTTGTCCATGTCAAAGCAACACTTTGCAAAAAGAATGCATGTGAAAGCTCGGTATATATATTTTGTAGACTATTCCTCATATGGAAATTCAACAGCTATTAGAAACTATGATGCTTTCCATGGCTACGATAACAACTAGCGTCGAGTTTTCTCATCAAGAACTTCAATCTTTCCATTTACATCAAAGTGATTTCTTTATTCTGCCATATCTTTCTATCCTATTGGTTATTATTGGATTCCATTAAGTGGACTGTCTGGTGCAGCAGTCTCTGTGAGCCTTTTACCCCCAGAGTTCAAGGGATCTATCCCCATTGCTCTCTTCAGCTTTGGTTGTCAAAAAAATTGTTGTATTTCCACTCCAGAGTGCATTATTAGTCAAAGACCTCTAACAGGCTTAGAATCAAAATCATCGCAAACAGCATATCTGACATTATATTTTGTGGGCAGGTTTGAAGTTAACAGCCTCCTACATGAAGTTCCCCAAGAGCCCATTTAACCAGTGTGACTTTCTTAAATGATTTAAATATCACTTCACCATTTGGTTTATACATCTTATATAGGGAATAAACTATTTTTAGTAATGGAGATTTTAAGATTTTATGTTCTTAACACGATATCTTCTGCCTGATGTACTATTTTTGAGGACCACAAGCAGCTATTACCACATCTTTGGTGGAAACAAAAAGGTACATCAAACAAAATAACATTACTGGAAGCATCCCCTATGAAATCATACAAACATTCCACATATCACTGAAAATAATATGGCCAAATACTTAAAGATGTAATAGAACGTAATTTTGTCTTCTTTCCTAGACACCAAAGTCAGATGAGAAGGAGGCTTCTTCTTGTCTCATACCAATCAATCTTATATTATATCAGTTATAATGTATAACCAACCACAAAAGGTTAAAAACTTAACAGACATATTACTGACATACCTTGAAGTTATTACCAAAGGTTAAATAGAAAAGAACACAAGAACCCAAACAGCTTTATCGCATAATAAGCAGTTATTGAGGTAGCAACACACAGGAGCATACCTGTAATCATAGGTCAGAGGTTCTCCTACTTCAATGAATCGAGCAGCAAAGACACCAATTCGAGTCTCACCTTCAACCTGCCTTTAATAGGTAATAAAAGTAAACCATTATAGCATTGATCAAGGCACACAATGAGCATAAAGGAAGAACCAAATATATTGGACTTCAACACTTGCAACTAAGAAATATGACAAATATGTGATTATCAGAGAAAGGAGAGAAGAAATGAATACGTAGGGAACTAACTATACAGGAAAAATAAAAGCCATGGCATTCTACAGGTATATTTGTTCGTTAATCAATTCCTAAACAATAATGGATGTTAGATACTGCAAGAAGACTTGATAGAAATTGAGCAATAATGAATGAGGGCATCTCAAAAGTTAAGCTTATCAAGAATCTCAACTAACCAACAGAGCTTCGGTGCCCATAGAATATACCAATACAACAGTAACATACCCAGTGTAGTCCCACAAGTGGGGTCTGGGGAGGGTAGGATGTACGCAGACCTTACCTTTGTAATGTAGAGAGGCTCTTTTCGAAAGACCCTCGGTTCAAAAGGGAAGTATCCAACAGGATTGTAAGAAAAGAGACAGCAAAGTAGCAAAGATACAAAGCAAATTCAGCAACAGATAGCAATACACATCGAAGAATAAGAAACTATGCAATAACTAATAATAATACTAAATGATAAGAGGAGAGGGGGAGGCTAGCTCACTTCCCACACAAAATGCAACACTCAGCTACCTACTAACCTTCTACCCTAATCCTCGACCTTCATACCTTCCTATCTAAGGTCATGAATAATGATCAGTTAGCTGAAGTTGTGCCATATTCATGATTTTGTGTCCTGGGATTTGACTGACTGTTATTTCTGGTATCTGGTCTAATATCAACTCTCCTTCTAGTAGGAAGTCGGTGTGACAGGGTAGAATAAACAACATTTATATAATTTCCTCTAGCATTCAATTTAGGATGGAGGACACAAATTAGGGTAGAAGGTTAGTAGGTAAGAATGCATCCATATTCCTCCCTCCCTCCCATTTTATGTAAGGTAGTTTGACACAGCACGGAGTTTAAGAAAGAAAAGAAGACTTTTAAAACTTGTGATCTAAAATGAATGATAGAAATTTGTGTAGCTATAAATCATTTCATTAAGGGTAAAATGAACATTTTAAAGTTAAATTGTTACTTAATATAGAAATGTGTCATTCTTTTTTGGACTGACTATAAAGGAAAATAAATCATATAAATTGGGACAGAGGGAGTACTAGATAGGAGTGATTTGTCTTGTTGCCCTTACTAGTAGTCGTAGGACTACTCTAGTAGTTTCTTGTTTTTCGATTTCTGTGACTATCTATTATTGCGTGTAGTTTGTTTGTAGTATTATTTTGTTGTAGTACTATTCTGTTACTGTTTGTTGTTTTTGATACTATCTATTGTCTATTGTACTTTCATTATGTCTTTTCCTAGACTGTTTATGTCTTGAGACAGGGATCTATCGGAAACAACCTCTCTACCTCACCTCTGAAGTAGAGGTAAGGTTTGCGTACACGCTACCCACCCAGACCCCATTGTGTGGGACTACATTGGGCATGTTGTTGTAACATTCAAATAAAAAGGAATAACACCTCAAAATTGAACAAAAATAAGAAGAGTGTATAAATGTATGTTACTTTGACATCATAAATGAAATCTATGTACTATTCTTCAATGTGGGTTAGGACTATGGTCATGTAACTTCAAAAAAAGTCAAGTCTGAGATGTAGGTGTTTGAATATATCCTTTTAATATTCAAGTTGATGTGATCTAGGCTTATACCAGTGTTATGCAACAGCTCTAGTCTGATCCGGGAAAGATGTCACAGGAATATGTTAAAACACGTCGAAGCAAAAATCACTAATATCTGATCTTAAAGAACAGTCCAAACAATTTGAAACAAGGAAATGCTATTTGAAGAAGTTAACTAACCATTTTTCCAATTTGCAATTAGGATCACAGCTATGATTGAGAAAACGGGACAAGTTTCCCTTGAAAGTTGCATCAATTGTGAAATCTTTCCGTAGTTCACACATGTAGAAATTTTGAACTCCCTTGTATTTCATGTCCCATAGCCTTTTTTCACACAAGGCATCATCAATAACTGAAACACGAAAAGATAACCAACTTAGAAGCCTTAAAATGCCTACTAACACAAAAACAAAATGTCTCGACATTGACATTTTATAATATACATAAAGATTGCACAGCAAATGGGCCACTAAAGGCCACAGGTGGCAGGTATCCTGTGGAATTAGTCGAGGAGCGCGAAAGCTGGTCCGGACACCACTGTCATAAAAAAAAAAAAAATTCTGCATCCAAATTAACTAGCAGAAAGTCTTCTGCTTCACATTGCACATTTCAAGCAGATGAGCCTGCTGAGCAGTACAAGGAATAATGGATGACATAGCAAGAGAATAAATGGATTTCAAAATGTCAAATAGGTTTTTGGGATTCAGGAAAAAGATTTACATGATACAAAGAGTTTCTCATAACTGTGGGTTTACACCAGGTACTGAACTCGTACTTGTTTATCCTAGTAATGGATGATATGCTATATGGTGACAAAATCGTGCTAATTGATGAAACCGGTAAAGGCATCAACAAAAAATGTTGAATTGTGGAAAAGCAGTCTAGAAAGTTAAGGTTCATGATAAGTAAGTAAAACTGGATATCTGCAATTCAAACTTAGTCAACAAAAGTGAGATTGAAGCTGAGGTGAGACTAGACATGATTGCAGTACCTAAAACTAACAATTCAGATATCTAGGCTTGACACTCCAGGAGAATGTTGATCTAGATAAAGATATTAGATATGACCAAAATATGATGGTTGAATTAGAAAAATGTTATCGGAGCACTATGTAATGAGAAGGATACCTACCAAAGTGAAAGGAAAGCTCTATAGAACAGTTATATGTCCTACAATGATACATGGAAGTGAATATTGGGCCACTAAAATTCAACGTATCTACAAGATAAGTGTCTCAGGATGCGGATGCTAAGATAGACCTGTGGTCATACAAAATTAAACGGTTGAAAAAGACCACAATTGATAGAAAGTTCAACTACCACATGTTAAGGATTAAGAGGCTGCTTGAGGTACTTTGGCAATGTCTTGCAGCTAGAATTCATATAGTTGCCTCCAACTTGCCTTAAATTAAGGCAAGTTTGTTGTTTGATGCAGAGCATAACATTATATAGGTAAGTGTTGAGTGTAAATACTTGAAAGATGTTATAAGCACAAAAATCCAGTTATGTGTAATAGAGATGTAGAAACATGAACAGCTAAGAAAATTATTTGAGAGTTGACAGCTTCACTTGTAAGAGAATCACCTTCGCCGATGTACTCAATTATGAAATCACCTTTGTTTATGGATTCAGATGCTACTACCCCCCAACCACAAAGTTCAGTCTGTAAAGCAACACAGAAAAGAATCAACCAAAGCAATGCATGAAGACATTCCACCACTTATAATAAATATGATAATCAAAACCATAAGCTGGATTCAAGGAAACTTGAGTACCAAAGTGTCACACCTTGACAATTTGTATCTTTCTATCTCTCCGAAATGGTCTGTTTGAGCACATATCAGAGCAATGGCACGCCTTCGAACAACTTATGCATTGAACCCTATTAAGTCACAATTTAACTGTCAAGAAAACTACTTGTAAATATACAGCATGCACATGGACATTATAGTTATTGAGCTTCAAGTGGGAAAACAGATATGCTTCATTCAGATTGGCAAACATGTTTAGATAAACCTTCATTGCTGCTACTGGAACCCCATTCCCACTAAAATTATCTAACATGCTGGACAAGGAGAAGAAAGTATATAAAGAACAGATTTCTAGAAGATCAATGAGACAATGGACCACACTGTAGAAAAAACAGCAGTAAACTGAGATTACTCCTTGGTCCCGTCAAGGCTTCAATTGTTGTCTAACAAAAATAATTGAGCAGCAAGATCAACAAATTTGTTTGACTTGCCTATTATATTTATGGAGATGACAGAAGATGGTGATGTTGTTATTGGAGTTGGTGCAATATTGCTAGTCAACAACAACAACGATATATCCAGTACAGTCCCACTTACAAGTGGGGTCTGGGGAGGGTGGTGCGTATGCATACTTTATCCCTACCTTAGTGGGGTAGAGAGGTTGTTTCCGAGACCTTCGGTTCAAGAAAATATTGCTAGAGAAGTATGACTCAAAATCATGGTTTCAATTTAAATCATTTAATGGATATAGAAGATTTTTTTCTTGAAACTGAAATGTATAAGATATTAAAGTTCAGAGTGCTCTCCAATAAAGATCTACCGTCAACAGAAGCAAGTCTAATATTTTGGTGAATATCACTATAAGAAACATGTATAGATGCATTAGCTGTCTGCATGTCCATAGTGATTGATACAAGTAAAGTATGGATGTTCGAGGCTGTTAATCCTGAGAATTCAGAAGAAAATCCTAATGTACAAGTAGCTAAGGAGATCCCATTTTGAACAAAAAGTAAGATGTTTGGAAGGAACTGATCAAAGGAAACACAGTATGGACAAGTCAATGGTGCAGAAAGGCTATGACATCCTCATCAGAAGTGGGAAAAGTATCATGTGCCTTGGAAATGAATACTAACATTTTTGTAAAACTTAAGATGAAAAATGATGAGCGAACAAAATTATGACTTGACTATTGGATGGAGGTACAACTAAAAGAACTATGTATTATTTGCAACATTCAAAGGCAGAATGCAGAAATGACATTATCTCGAGGCATAAGATTCAGGAGAAGTTTCCAAGAGGGGAAGTGGAATCAATAAACCAGTTCTTCTCTAAGCTGCAAGAGTTTCGAAACCTTACAATTGAGCAGGAAACTCTATTATGAAAAGCAAGAAAGGTGGGAATTTTCATCAGATCATCTATGAAGTTCTGCTGAAGGATCAAAGCATAATAGTTGTTGCGTCATCCCAATGAAGTTCTTGGTCAAGAATCAAATGCAGCAAGAAAATGTCCTTGGGAACCAAAAGTGGCAGGTTTTGTATGGATGCAATTCATGAAGCTTGCACTAAGATAATTTAGTGAAGATAGGGTTTCAGTTGGCAAACACTAGTTACTTAAGTTCACCTTATTTCATCAAAAAACAATAGTTACTTAAGTAATTCTAGTTGAGAGACAACTGTACACCTACTTCTGTACTGCACTTTTAGCTGGCAAGTATGGAATTTATATATTTGTATATTTTTGGTGTACAATGGGATACTCCTGGAACAGTGAAAGGAATGTTGAAGACGTGGAAACTGAAAAAAAATCCAATTCGTCAACCAAATGTCACTAGAAAAAGAGAGTACTCCAGAAACCTTGGCTATACCGGACCTTATCCTAAAACTGAGACACTAATACACAAATAATATCATAACATAGGCTTAACTTTCTCAAAGTTGCATTAGAATATAAATCTCCAGAGACTTCCCTAAGATTCACATCAGGAATGATAACACCAAATCATTGCATATTTTTGACAATTAGCAAGAGCAGATTCCAGACTGGCAAGAACAGAACAGAAAACTACGCAAACATTGGCATTACCTGCAAACACAATTGTCCAAGCATTCTGTGGATTTGCAGTTTGTGCACCCAATATCAGCAATAACGCCATCACGCTTTTTCTTAATGAGGTAAGCATCTAATTCAGTTAAGGGTTTTCTGCATTGTACTATTTTTCCTGTTGACAAACTAACATAGCGAATTGTGATTTGTGTGCTTCTGTGATGCAGTTGAGTTTTTTGTTTTTCTACACATTTTGAACTTTCAAACACCAAAATCAAGATATCTTATTGTTACCAAGACCAAGTGTATGTAGCAATGGTTTGAAGGGCAAAGTTTCCTGCTTGCTTCAACAGGGGAAAATGAACAATGCAGGGAATTCAGGAGATACTTATGTCCATAGGACTATGGCCCAAACCAGATTTGGAAATTGGAGCCTATTTTTTCAAGTAATTGATTGGGCCTTTTGCTTCTTCATTTCATACACAAAATAAATCTTACATTGAACTTCTTTTTTTATAAAGGTTACATAGGAACTAAATTCATATTATGAAGATCATGTGAGTGTTTTCAAGTGGCAGACTTAGAATAAGCACAAACTGAGACTCAAAGTTGCACAAGCTTATGACGAAATTGGTTCAGTTCTGTCAGGCTTTTCACTTACATCTGTCAGGCTTCAAATGGGAGCCGGGATCAAGAATATGAAAATGCAAAACAAAAGCTTAATGATGAAGTGGTTATGGAAATTTATTACAGAAGAGAACATGCTGTGGAAGGAGGTCATTTGTGCAAAGTATGAAATGGAGGATAAATGGATTACAAAAGCAGTGGCCATTCCTTATAGCTGTAGTATCTGGAGATCAGTTAGGAATTTATGGCCACAATTCTTGTCTAAAATAAACTTCAAAGTGGGGAATGGACTCAAAGTGGCCTTTTGGGAGGACAAGTGGATAGCTCAGAGAACTTTGAAGCAACTACTCCCTGATCTACACCTACTAAGCTTTCAACAACAAGCAACTGTTGCTGAAATGTGGACAGGTCAGGGATGGAACCTTCATCTCAGAAGAAATCTTAATGACTGGGAGGTGGAAAGGATCGGTGCTCTCTATAACACCTTGGCCTCTTTCAACAACCTAACTGGGGAAGAAGATACAGCTATATGGAAGATAGGTAACAAAGGAGTTTTCTCTGTGAACTCAGCAAACAAGAAACTCACCACTTCAAACAACAGGATCAAACAATGGCCTTGGAAGATGATATGGGGGACAAATATTCCATATAAGGTCAATTGTTTCACATGGCTGCTGACCAGAGAAGTAGTACTGACACAGGAAAACATGAAGAAGATGAAATACCAATTGTGTTCCAGGTGCTACTTATGTGAAGAACAAACAGAGACAGTCAACCATCTTTTTTTACACTGCAAATAGGCAGACCAGCTATGGAGAATATTCATTTGTCTGAGGAAAATCACTTGGGTGAAACCAAGGAACATTGAAGGAGTATTGAAGTGCTGGATGAGAGTTGGCAATGCTACAGCAAAGGAGGAGAGATGGAAGATTGTCCCAGCTTGTAGATGGTGGACAGTGTGGAAGGAAAGAAATTAAAGATGCTTCGAGGGAAAGCAAAACAATATGCAGAATTTTAAGATGAACTGCCTGGCTTTATACTATTTTTGGTGTGAACAAAAAGTGTTAGGACAGACAGAAGAAATTTTTGATGTTTTAGACTATTTGTAACAAAAAGTACAAATAGGTTTCATAGGTTGAATACTTTTGGAAGGGGGACTACACTTTGATGTAGTACACCTGTGGATATATAGACTAAAAAGTTACCTTTCTCAAAAAAAAACTGGTTCAGTTCTTCTAAAGATTGAGAAGCTTATCAGTTTATTATACTGTAACACCTTTTTCTATACGAAACTCACCCACAGAACCCCTTATTCAGGAGTCGACAGTGGTTCATACTCTCATCTCCCTTAATGACTTGAACCACCAATCTACAGTATCGTTTCCACTAGGCTATCCCTCACTTCTCTACAATAAACCCGTCTATTTATTTATAATAGAAAAAGATATTTAGTCTACAACAGATTGTTCTCCTTATTATGATTTCTTAGCTACTATTAACTATTCTCGTATCATTGAGTTAGAAGTTTATCAAACTTATAAACTAGAAAAGCCATGGAGCTTATGCCTAGCTTGTTAAAAAGTATGTGTTGCCTTATTCTTATCTTTTAGATCACTAGAACTTAGTATAAGTCAACATCTCCCTTATAGGTGTCTTTCTGACTACAGCAGCATATAGAAACCGTTTAGCAAGAGCTAAGTATGTAATCACAAAGAATAAATGATAGGTTCAGTTCTCATGAAAAGGATTAAACAAGAGAAAAGAAAAGAGAAGAAACTATACACATTGAGGGCTCAACAGTATTAACTTACGAAGATAAATTTAGGCAGCCTGGTAAAAATTAGATTGATATCAGTTGTTCATTTATTGATATGCTTACAACTACAATACAAATTCTAAATTTAAGAAGACTTGGCAATGAATATCCAAAGGATACTTCTCTTGATATGCACGTATGGAGGTGGTTCAGATCTGTTGTCAATCATGTCTTTCCAATTTATGTCAATCTTGAACTCCTCCTCCACATATGGTACAGGCAAATTAGTTAATATCTCCTGTAATAATATAAGTGAATCAGATATTGATTCCAAGCTAAAGAAAAGGAAAAGCTACTCAGAATCTTCTCGAAATAATTAACCCCAAAGTTTTTAAAACCGTGAGATCTTCAACGTTTATGAGGAATAAGTAACACTCTATCCGTCAATAATTAGAGAACCCAAGATTTTGAGTATCTAAAAGAACCAAATGCCCATACAGGTTCATACTATTTGCATCAAACATTGAATGATATAGATATATCGAGCAAATCAAGATAGATGGTAATGTAACTTAATGGGGGAAGAGAAAATACTATAGTATGATCCTATTACCAACTATATAATAACAAAAAGAAGGGTGGATTGGTGTTAATTGGAGATGCCGTAAAACAGTGCATTGTGAAGGTGACAAGGCACAGAGACCAAACAGATTCACTTTTTGACATTCTTTGATCACTATTCACTACTAAGAGAGTGTGAGTGTTCATATGATGGATTACCTAAATTGTTTCCTAAGTTGCTCGGACTCTTCACTTTTGGTGCCCCACCCGTGTCAACGTGGCATGGGTGTGGGTGGGGTGTGGGTGTGGGAACTGTCCGATGCAGTCAACCAACTGGTTTTGGGTACTTTGACTAAAATCGATGGAAAAATTCCGGGCAGATTTAATGATTTTTGTGATCAAAACAAAAGCTAAGGTAAAATTGAAGAAAATGGAATACCTTGTATGCAGAAATTTCTTTTGTCACTCATTTTCCTTTGTCTCCTTCTAGGATTCTCCTTTTGACCAATATTCTCTTCAAGTTTTCCACATAATCTCGTAATTTAGGTTTTATGACTCTATTTATAGATATTTGAATTATTTTTAGCCAAATTTCTGCACCATATCAATACATGCATCCGTGTTACCAAATTTTAAAATTTATATTATAAAGGATCCGACCTCTAGATCCGCACTCATATCGGACACTCACACCCGAGTCTAAGCAACATAGATTATTTCTACCATGTGGGCTCCTTCGAAGAGAGTTATAACGTTTCTTTTGTAGTGCTTATGCCAAATTAGAGTGGTGCTAACGGACACAGGATTTAGACCGACTGGTCTGGCAGGTAATTTAATAATGCACGTGCTCATAACGATTAAAATTGGTGATGGATGCAGTTAACTTCACAATCATTATTTATATATATGAACATAAGCAAATTAACAAATGAGTTGTTGGATACAAGTTCAAGTGGAAGCAGCATTTTTTCGCAAACTCAATATTAAAAGAGTTCATGATCATAGAACATGGACTCCCAAGTATGAATGTGTGTGTGCGCACGCGTGTTTGAAGATTTAGGTTTGGACATGGTGCTAAAATTCTTGATTCTGTGAAAAGTCGAGAATTCTTGATTCTGTGAAAACACATGCTTCCACTAGACCTTGTATCCAACAACTCATTTGTTATAAGAACTACATCAAGAATTTGCTTCTGTTGACTTCATGGATAAGATATATGCACCTTTTCTGTTATTTGATGAGGTCCTCAGTGGACTAATATAGAAAACTTTGGTAGGGACAACCTTGAAGGATGTATACTATTAGTTGTTTAGTTTGACGAAGGATAAAGAGGTTCCTGTAGCCGATTACTTAAGAAGGAATGACTACGTCATGTGAGATATAAGCTTGAGGAAAGCCATCTAAGTGTATTATGCAATCTTAACATAGAATAACTTAATGAAGATAGGGAAGATTGTTGTAAGATGCAGTTTTGTCAAAGGTGTGCTTTAAGCATGCTTGAGCCTTGAAGCGAGGTATAAAACATGTTGAGTCTTCGCCTCACTTAGTGGGTGCTTCAATGTCGTCACCAAGGCTTATTTTTCCTTGTCAATAAGCACAGTCATGAAGAGGCGACTCTAAACTGATATTTTAATATATCGTAATCTTGTTTCAATTTTTTTATCAATATATATATGTTATTCATGCTTATAATTATTAGTTTTGGCCTACACATACATATTTGTATTTTTTTACTCCATATGCATCTTTCTTCATTAAATCCCATGATTTTTTGCACTTACAGCCTAAATGGACCTTACAACTTTTTTGCTTTTTTCGTCTTTGATAACATTGGTAAGATGGTGTTGTTCGTTTAAAGGGTATGAAAAAAAGACTAGTTGGATCAAATATAAGGACCCTTGTACTTCTTTTTTGATTGTTATATATGAACTCTTGTACTTTGCTTCTCAGTATTTTATCAAACATTACAATAGATAATGGATGAAGTAGTGTCAAGTTGGAGGCTATAGAAGATTGATATCGAGAAGAAAAGTTAACTTGGAGACCAACTTTGTGTGGTGTATCTTTTCTTTTGGCTTGTTTGGTAGTATACAGATAGAAAATTGTTATAGAATAGCAACAGATATAAGTAAAACAATTGTTTATTGAATTTATAATATTAGTGTACAGAGGATCAACTTGGTAAAAACAACTATTGTTGAGCCATGTTATAAATGATTACATACACTTGACGCCGTCCTACTATAAAGGGTTTTAGTAATTAAAAAAACAATGGATGAAAGGCTTTCATCAAGAATCACATGCAACAAACATGGTTTAATAAATATCTAACCTCCAAATTACTTGCTGGGGCTTCACGCTGCTTATGAAACAAGATACGTCAGTCCTGTCATGTCAGCCAGCCTAATCAATCAAAAATAAAGATCCAGTGATAGAAACTACTGTATATTGAATTACTTTGCTGTTATTTCATCACTTTGTTCAAATACTAATAGCATCACAGAGAAATCAAATCAAGAATAACATCATGATTTGATTATTGCTCAATGTGCGAATAATGCAAAATCATAGCAAACTCTGTCAAATATTGCAGGCTCAAAAATAAAAAATTAACATATACAGCAAAATATCTAAGAGAGTGATTCCTTCAAATGTCTGTTCTGCATTACGAGTTATGATCATTTCATTATTATTATACAAAAGATGTCTCTTGGAGAACTTATCTAATAGAAATAGAACTGTGTTCATGAATAAATGAAGAGATTGACCTTCTCCAAACGCCAATCGGATGGATGCTTCCAACAAATAACTCGCCCTGGCTGATCATTTAAATGAACCACGTGCTCCGGAAATGCTGCACACTTATCATGTGATGCTAGTGGACATCTGATGCACCGCCAGAGATGCATCTTTTTATTACAAACATAACATACCTATTCAGGAAAGAAACATCATATGCACGCCAGTTATAATGATCATCCCAGGACAAGGGCATGGTATTTAAATAATCGATTTTATGCAACATTTTCCTAAACACAACTGGAGCCTTGTAGATGGGAAAATGCACAAACAGAAGGAAGAAAAATGATATCTATCTTTTCCTAAAACAGATAGATCATAGTTTAGCTCAAAACTAAAAGTTCCATGAAGGGAAAGTACCCCCCCAATTTAGGATTAGAGCTTCGGTTCTACTGCCAAAATTGAAGCAGCAGATATAAGTGGTATACCACCTTGGTGAAGGTAAGATTCTAGCATGATGTTAAAAGCAGGCAGGAAATCGACAAGCTTTAAGAAACAAAATATGCACAGCTAAGACTATGTAAAAATCAAAGTGAGTAAGAATAAACAGTGCTAATCAAATTCAAATCAAACATATTAAGTAGGAAATCTGTTTTGTGATCGTTCAGCCAAGAATCAAGATATATACTAAATCCAACTTACATGTTGAGGGCACTTAAACATTTTGGGAGAAGATAACCCAAGTCTTTCTTTAGCACATTCTAAGTGGAAAACTCCCATACAATCTCGAACAGAGCATTCTACCTCGTCACCTGGAAAAATTAATCCTTGGCAAACAGAGCACTCAACCTGACACAATTTTGAAACATTGGAAAAGTTTATTATCAATTGATCAAATAAAACATCTAACAAGTGTTTGTCTCCTAAAATATTTAAATAGGAAAGAGTCGGGGGCTTTTCTTCTGTGATTTTCTTACTCCTCAGCCCCACTCATTCAATGGTGTGTTATGATACTAAATGCAACAATATCATGCATTAAAGAGCACAAAATTAATTATTTAGCAAACAGTTCATTTTCTGGATCAATGTATGAACTTATCACCCTCCTCCTCCTTTTTGGTGCACCCATAGGATTCCTACATGTGTAGATGAGTGGGTATTATTTGTAAAAAACATGTCCTCTTGTAAGGTTTTCTACTTTTGGTGTACTTCTTGTATACGGGCAAGCTTTTGCCCTTTTCTAAATGAAATATTACTTTATCTAAAAAGGCACCCTCCTCCCCAGCACACTCATGAGAATAGACAAACATAACACGGAGGCCAACATCAAGTAACTATGAATAAGCATGGATTTGTCTCTGATACCATGTTAAAGAGAATGGACATTGAGCCTAACTTAAACCCAATAGCTAGCTCATGAAGTGAACTAGTGAAGATTACTCAAAATTATACAAGGATAAAACCCATTTCATCAACAATGTGGAACACTTAATAACTAAAAACACAAATAACAATTACAAGGACAAACTATGATTAAGTGAAATCATTAAATATTACCATTGAAACCCTTCAGGATAGAGCCTACGAGGAATGACATGCACATCTTAGCACCTTGGTCCTAAATTGAACCCCTCTCTAAGCAACGCGAAATGCTCAACCTATTTCAAACCTAAACTTCAAGGAACTTGGGGAATTGCTAATGAAACACTCTCCCTATTTGAAAACACTATTGGTTTCAAGCTTAACTAAGATATAAGATAAAATTCAAAGGTGAGCTCAAGCTAAACTTACACAAAATCTAGTAAAATTCGAGGTCAATATAGAGCTTACATAATCTGATATCTGTTAATAGACAAAATTGATTGGCTTCCAAGCTCTCTCCACCTATGTCAATCTGCTATTTGTTAGCAGACATAGTTGATTGGCTTCGAAGCTCTCTCCACCTATATCTCAGGAAAGAGCAAATAACCAAAGCTACACGGTTTCAGCTGCTTAGAGAGAGTGTACATCTAAAATTCAAGAAACGTACTCGGACTTGGTTGAGACAACTATAGGTGCATGAACTGATTTCTCTAGCTAAACACTATCTCTGATGCACGCAAACAGAAATGTCAGTTTTCATTGTGGACACCAACCAAATTTTTTTCTACATTTCCTTACAAAGGCAGATACAAGATAACATGAATAATTTATATCTCATGGCAAATCCCAAATGGTAATAGCAGAGACCAAATAGCTACATTTTCTACTGACATACTTCAAATTCATCAACAACATACCAAGTGTGATCCCCAAGTGAGGCTTGGGAAAAGTAGAGCGTACATAGACCTTACCCCTACCTTGGGAGGTAGAGAGATTGTCTCTGATATACCACGTTGGCACGACCCGAAATAGGATCATGATAGCGCCTAAAGCAATATGTAAGACTAACAAGTGGGGTTGGAGAGGGTAGAGTGTACGCAGCCCTTACCACTAACTCAATTGTCTTCGGGCATTATTCAAATTCATCAACAATAATCATTAAAAAGGAAATAGAAGAATAAGTTTACCGATTTGGGAGCATGAATAAGGAATGGCAATACACAATTGCGTTTATCTACACCAGCATTGACCTTCCTCTCAATCCAATCTTTAACAAACTCATCCAAACTCGTTTTAGCCACCGACCCACCACCACTTGACCTCAAACCCCTGATTCCCAAATCACCACAACCATTATTTTCCAGTTTCAACTGGTCTTCTTTCTGTTCCAATTCAACACACCCATTGTTATCCGGTTTCAACTCATCTTCTATTTGCAAATTAGGGAACCCCAGCTGGGAATTTCTGTCAGAAACTAGTTCCTGCATTTGGGTATCAGATTCACTGGATTTGGTTATCAAAACACTTACTCCCAATGAATTTTGGTCAGAAACTAGTTCCTGCATTTGGATATCAGATTGACTGGATTTGGGTATCAAATCCCTTATTCCCAACTCACCATAACCATTATTTTCCAGTTTCAACTCGTCTTCTTTCTGCAAAATAGGAGACCCCAGCTGGGAATTTGGGTCAGAAACTAGTTGCTCAATTTGGGTATCAGATTGACTCGATTTGGGTATTAATACCCTGATTCCCAACTCACCACAACCATTATTTTCCAGTTTCAACTCATCTTTCTGTTCCAACTCAACACACCCATTGTTTTCCGGTTTCAACTCGTCTTCTTTCAGCAAAATAGGGAACGCCAGCTGGGAATTTGGGTCAGAAACTAGTACCTGGATTTGGGTATCAGAATCACTGGTTTTGGATATCAATAGTTTCAACTCCTCTCCTTTCTGTTCCAACTCAACACACTCATTGTTTTTCGGTTTCAACACGTCTTCTTTCAGCAAAATAGGGAACCCCAGCTGGGAATTTCGGTCAGAAACTAGTTCCTGCATTTGGGTATCAGATTCACTGGTTTTGGATATCAATAGTTTCAACTCCTCCCCTTTCTGCTCCAACTCAACACACTCATTGTTTTCCGGTTTCAACACGTCTTCTTTCAGCAAAATAGGGAACCCCAGCTGGGAATTTCGGTCAGAAACTATTTCCTGCATTTGGGTATCAGATTCACTGGATTTGGGTGTCAATAGTTTCAACTCGTCCTCTTTCTGTTCCAACTCAACACACCCATTGCTTCTCGGCTTCAACTCGTCTTCTTTCATCAAAACAGGGAACCCCAGCTGGGAATTTCGGTCAGAGACTAGTTCCTGCATTTGGGTATCAGAATCACTGGATGTGGGTGTCAATAGTTTCAACTCGTCTTCTTTCATCAAAATAGGGAACCCCAGCTGGGAATTTCGGTCAGAAACTAGTTCCTGCATTTGGGTGTCAGATTCACTGGATTTGGGTGTCAATAGTTTCAACTCGTCCTCTTTCTGTACCAACTCAACACACCCATTGTTTTCCAGCTTCAACTCGTCTTCTTTGAGCAAAATAGGGAACCCCAGCTGGGAATTTCTGTCAGAAACTAGTTCCTGCATTTGGGTATCAGATTCACAGCAAACTTCTAGATTTGGGCAAGAAATCAAAGCTAAAGATGAAGGCAATGATTCTTCTGGTGCTGATGGCAGTGGAGGATCCAAAAGAATGCCAAAATCAGGCATTTTTGGCTCAATGGGTACCCCTAAACTGCTAGATATTGATACAAAGAGGATTTGGCTGCATCTACTCTGTGTGTGAGTGAGAGAGAAAGAAGAAATTTGGGAGGAAAATTCAATGGGCGGGAAAGCTGAAATTTTTATAAGAAAATAAGGGGGTAAAAGTGCTAAATTCAAGATTTTGGGGGAATAATTTTGAAAAAAATACATTTTGTTTGACTTGGATCGTTTGCTACGAGGAATAATAAGTTTGAGATAAAAATTTAAAATTATTTTATCTTACGTTTGGCTAAGGAGTAAGGATATTAGTTAGTTTCGGCATTATTTATTCCATCACTTGTATTATTGGAATAAGCCATCTTGTATATATGATGAAATAATTTTGTACATCTCATCTCTAATGTCAAACAACTCCTTACGAATTTGTACATCTCATCTCTAATGTCAAACAACTCCTTACGAATTTGTAAAGTTTTTTTAGTTGAGTATTTCCAATGAAGTACGCATCTATTTTTGTTTTTTCATTCGGTGTAATTAAATCTAAATTAGATATTAAGGGGTCGTTTGGTAGAAAGAATAATAACACAAGGATTAATAGTGCAGAAATTAGTAGTGCATGGTTTATTTTTTATCAAGTGTTTGGTTTATTTATTCCTACTTCGTCTTGTGTTTGGATTAAAATTCTACAAAAAACTTATTTTCAATTATACCCTTGAATTATTATGAGATTTTCTATTTTATGTAATCGGAACAAGGTAGATAATTTTCGGGCAATATTATTTTTCTATGGCCTTCTAACTAGCTAGGAGAAGAACAATTTGTTGTTATGTTTGCTATTTTCTCACTTGAATTATTTGAGGTAAATAATTGTCATCTTAATAAATTAATCACTTAAAAACATTAATTTTCAATTTAGAATAGATAGACCATCTACTTTAAACCGAAAAGATGGTAAATAATAATAAGATCGAATAAACCATCTATATTTATACATAAAAATTGCAAGTTCTAGTTTCAATATGTATGCAATTATATAAATTGTTCAAAGTACAAATAATTAGAAACCCACAAATATATTAACAAATAATACATTCAATTAAGATCACAAACGTCAGATATATTTGCCTTTTCAATTAGTAAATGTTAAACGACTCACATTTCAAATATTGTATTGATTTGTATTGAATTTATTTAACAACTCTCTCTAAATAATAAAATTTGTAAGTTAATTTATTTAAATAAATTTACTAGAAAAATATAAAACATAAAATCAAGAAAATAAATAAATATTTAAAATAATTTGAGGAATATTTTTATCTTTACATAGAATATTAAATCTTATATATTACTAATACTGCCAAATAAAAAGTATTAATAATATTTATAATGAAATTTTCGTAAGACCCGGTATTTATGTTTCCTTATTAAAATATAGGAATGAAGAATCTTTAGGAATTCATGAAATATTGTCCATATTTAATCTACTTAAATTAAGGAATAAGAAATATAACTAGCTACCTCATTTATAGGGGAAATGCCATATCTAAAGTATTTATTTGTTACTCATTTATAAAGCAAGTATATATTATAAATGACGTAATTTAAAATATAATACTAGATTATGATAAATGACATAATTTTAAATATATCTTGTTTATACAAAAATGATTGAACTTCAGACATATAAAAATTTAGATAATGTATGTTTGAAATTGTCTAAAGTAGTATATTTGTAAAACAAAAAAAAAGACATGCACAAGTCAAATGATGGCATCAAAATCGGGATCCATACATATTGCCTTATTTTACTTCAAAGTCATACTCTCGTATATGAATTCAAATTAATCAAACTCTAAATTAGCGGATACTGAAATACAGAATAAAGATATATGTATACAAATAACCTAGAAATTAAAGGAGACTTAACCCTTTATTTAAGGAACTATTTTGATCTTTTCCTTACCCAAGGTAATTTTTCTCCTTTATTTAAGACATTATTTTTGATTATTTAGTTTCCTCACCAAATTAAATTTCAACCATATGAAGATATCATTAATAGAACCTTGTGACAATAATAGCCATATTGTGGTCTTTGATGAAGAACAAATCAAGAAGCCATCCAAAGTTAATAATTCTAACAAACCATGTAGTCAAGTTCTACACTTTGTTTTAATATTTCTCTTCACGTGTTTTGTTAATTTATTAATTTGTTGCTTAGTTCCAAATCATCCCCAAATTTCAATTGAAGCAATCACAGCTTCTAAAATTGATATTTCCTCATCACCATTGACTCATTATACATCCCTTTCTGCTCATAACCTGACTATCAATTTCATCGTCGAGAATCTCGATCGTCGTGAAGTTGAATACGAAAGTATACTCGTTTCGATTTCCTATAAAGGAAATATTCTATGGGCGAACACATTAGGTCTTTATCATCAACAGAAAGAAGAGCGTACTCCAGTACAGATACATTTCGATAATTCGCCCATCGAGATAAAGGGCAATGATGTGGCTAAGGAGATGAATACAACAAATGGGTATGGAGTTTTTACGGTGGAAATACACAACACTTACAAATGGTATAAATCAAGAGTTCGTTGCTACGATGTAAAGATTCATCAATTTTCATCATCATCTACACAAGAGATCACACCAAGATTTCCAAAGAAATGTAGCAACATTTGACACCTAGCAATTTCTCATTTTTTAAAAAAAAATTATCATGAATTTCGAAGATGTTCACCTAGAAATTTCTCATTTAAATAAATTGTTGTGGATTTCAAAGATGTCATCCTAGCAGTTTCTCATTTTTTTTAAAAATTTGTCGTGGATTTTAAAGACATCCACCTAGCAATTTCTCTGTTTTTTTTTTTTTTTTAATCGTGGATGCTAATATAACAGAAATTATGAACTATTTTTGTTTGATATATTTCGATTTATAATATTAATAATGGTTAGCGTACTATGAAACAACAATTAATTTGATCCAAAGAGACCTTATATTTTTGTTATGATGCATAATATATATTAATGTTTTCGACTAGAGATTAGCTAAATCTTTTAACAAAAAATTTACAAAAACTGAGACTGTAGTTTAGATGAGAAGTTTATTATTTTCACTACACTTGCTCTTGTAAAGTTGTTATTTAGCTAACTTACTTGCATATAAATCGGATAACTCATCAGAATCGAATTTAAATTAATTAGGTTAATAGATTTAAAATAACAATTAATAATAAAATTAAAAATTCACGATTCCTCTTCGGTATGAATCTTGAGGAATATCCCTTTTATAGGTCCTCGATTTTTTAGTTTTAGGATTCATGCGCAATATGATAAAAAATAAAATACATACTATAATTTTTTTCTGATATGGAAAAGTTTGATATCTTGGTAACATAATTGTGTCCATCGCTATTATGAAATATAAAGAACTTTTTTGGTCACTACCTTCATAAGATAGTAGTAATCAATAAAAACAACAATTATTTTAAGAGTAAAGAGGATTTACAATTGCATGTCATGACTTATACAGTGTATAATAATTTCATATCCTAGATTGATAAAAAAAAAGGAAGGCTCAAATATGTCATCGAACTTTGAAAAAAGGCTCATTTATGTCATTTGTTAAAAAATTGACTCATCTATGTCATTTCAGTTTGAGAATAGGTTCATCCATGCCATTATTTGTTAACTAAAATGACATAGATGAGCCAAACTTTTAATGGATGACATAGATGAGTCTTTTCTCAAAGTTCGATGACATGTTTGAGCATTTTTCCTTTTAAAAAATAATAATTTAATTAATGATGTGGTCGACTCATAATTGACTATGTGTAAAAACTGGTTTGGCAAAATCGAAATTGTTTTTCATTAATGAACAATGGCATGGATAAGCCTTTTCTAAAATTGTAACGACATGTTCCCATCGTTATGGAAAAGTCAAAGAGGAAACAAATTGGGTCAGAAAACTTTTGAGTATATAGTGACTTGAAAAATTGTAGTCTAGTCCAGATTTGGACGAAATCTGAGTAAGGTGAGGTCCAGGGAAATCTGGTAATGAATGGGCGATCTAATTTTGCATTTTATCACATGAGTAGATAGCTAAGACGTTAAGGAACCCGTATGACTTTACAGAATCGAATTCGGGCGAGTAGAACTCTTGAAACAGATCTTAGCGTGAAAGGTAGTTTTCGAACGTCAGGGTTAAAGGTGTGTTGTGAAATAGGAATTTGGAACTCAAATTCTGACTCTCTGTCTCCGTGCAAGCCGTCAGGGAGGAGTTGCTGTGGCGGGTTGGGTCCCGCTACGGCGGGCCAGTCACGACTTAAGTTGGGGAAAACCCCCAATTTCGTTATTTTTCTGCAAACTTCGTTCTTAAGAGTTAGGAGACGATCCAGGATGAGATCTCTTGATAGTTTTCCACGACTTTTGGTGCTAAAGGTAAGATTTTACTCCCCTAATCCATTTTTCGATCCGTAGAACTTAGATTCATGGGTAATTATTATTGGGGGAGGGTTTTAGCCTGAAATTAATGGTGGAAAAGTCTTAATTGCACTTTAGGATCATGGGTTTGGTCTTGAATTATTGGGTTTGGTATAATCTGGATAAATTAGACCTTAATTGTTGATCCTTGCGTTGTATTAATTGTTTGTAGACCTACAACAATCGAAAAGAATCCGGAAAGGGAAGACTCAAGTGTCTTAAAAGGATTCAAGCTTGATTTCGAGATAGGTGATGGTTTGATTTCCTATTTGTGTGATATATGCCGGTTAATTGCTTCGTTGTATGCATGCATGCATGTGAATAGGGAAATGTAAATCGAAACTAATGCAAATGAGTATATGTATAATTACATGTCATGAAACCATTGCTTAATTGTATGACTATGCGCATTGTTGATTATGAGTGTGATTGTGCTGACTGGATCGGGTGTCACATTCTGACATATATTGTCAATTATGATAAATGACTGAATTTTAAATATATATGGTGGAAATTCACTCAGAAATAATTGAACTTCAGACATACAAAAATTTAGACAGTGTATGTTTGAAGTTGTCCAAAATGGTATACGTGTAAAAAAAAAAAAAGGCATGCACAAGTTAAATGAAGGCATCAAAATTGAGATCCGTACACATTGCCTTGTTTTACTTCAAAGCCATACTTCTTGATATGAATCCAAATTAATCAGGCTTTAAATTAGCAGATACTAAATACTCGATGAAATAACCTAGAAATTAAAGGCGACTTAACCCTTTATTTAAGGGACTAATTTGATCTTTTCCTTACACAAAGTAACTTTTCTCCTTTATTTAAGACACCATTTTGATTGTTTATTTTCCTCACCAAATTAAAGTTTAACAATATGAAGATAGCATTAATAGAACCTTGTGATAATAATAGTCACATTGTGGTCTTTAATGAAGAACAAATCAAGAAGCCATCCAAAGTTAAAAATTCTAATATGAGTTTATGTTGTCAATTTCTAAACTTTTTTATGTTTATTTCATTCACATGTTTTGTAATTTATTTGATTAGTTGTTCAGCTACAAATCATCCACAAATTTCAATTGAAGCAATCACAGCTTCTAAAATTGATATTTCATCATCATCATCAACTCATTATACATCCCTTTCTGCTCATAACTTGACTATCAACTCCATCGTCGAGAATCTTGACCCTCGTGAAGTTGAATACAAAAGTGCAGTCGTTTCGATTTCCTACAAAGGAAATATTCTCTGGGCAAGCACATTAGGACTTTATCATCAACAGAAAGGAGAGCGTATTCCAATACAAGTGCATTTTCATAATTCAGTCATCGAGATAAAGGGCGATGATGTGGCTAAAGAAATGAGTACTACTAGTGGATATGGATTTTTCACAGTGGACATAAATGGAATTTATAGGTGGAATAAATTGGAAGTTCGTTGCAATGATGTGAAAATTCATACATTTTCATCATCATTTACACAAGAAATCACATCAATATTTCCAAAAAAATGTACCAAAGTTAGACATCCCTCTTGATCTTTTATATATATATATATATATTTTATTTTATTTATTTATTTTTATTTTATTTTATTTTTAAATTTTTTTTATCACCATATATTATATGTTAAACGTTTTCGATGTGAATGCAGGTCATTGATGAGAAAGGTTGGCAAGCATATAGTTAGGCATACGCGCAGGGAGCAGAATAGAGTTGCAGACTTATTAATTTGTTATGATGCATAATATATGATAACCAAAAATAAATAAATTGAGATTATAGTTGGAAATTAAACTATTTTTCATTTAATTTCTTCCCATGAGTCTAGATGAGAATGTTTATTATTTTTACAACACTGCTCATGTAAAGTTGTTCTTTCGAAAAAATTAAAGAATAACATAAAATAAGAGATCGTATTTTACATGGTTCAAATTTCAATAGAAACAAATTTTACATGTAAAGTTTTTCATTTAATTTCTTCCCATGAGTGTAGATGAGAATGTTTATTATTTTTACAACATTGTTCATGTAAAGTTGTTCTTTCGAAAAAATTAAAGACTAACATAAAATAAGAGATCGTATTTTACATGGTTCAAATTTCAATAGAAATAAAAAAAAAATATATATATATACTAGATGATTTTTTTTATTTGCTTAAGACGATAAGATTATATGATATCTATATTGGTTAAAGGTAATATGTACTCAATGAAATAGATGAAGCACGCACAATCACATCCATCGTCTCAAGGATACTAATAGAAGGATACTAATGCGATCGTATCAAATAGGTTTGTTACACAAAACAAGACTTTTCGTCCTTACTTAACGATGAATTTAAACGATACAATACTAACAATGTTTAATGTAATGTGATTTCTATTCATTCTAACAAAACAAACATGGTATTCATTATATTAACAAAAATACAATATAATGAGTAACAACCATCCAAACAAAGGTGTAACAGAATGTGATTTCTATTATTTATTAATTTTCCAGATAAACTCAAGAAACAAGCAATTTTTTACATTTGATAAAATTCTTAAAATTCCTTCTAAGGAAAGTAAAAATTATTACCTACCCACAATCTAATAGAGCATTTTATTTTTGCAAATTTGTCCCATTTGTTGGTGATGAAAAATTGCACAATTAACATCCAAGCTCATTGCACCAAACATGCCCATATTAAACCAACCATTTACTTGCGCCGTAAAAATTCTGAATCCACGTGTCGTATTCTCTTTGGTGATCGTGTTCACGTCCTTATCACTTTTTAATATCACTGGCAAATCGTCAAACGACACTTGTATTGATGCACGCTCTCTTATTTATTGCTGACGAAGATCTATTTCCTTCTCCCAAACAACATTTTTGTGGTACCAAATCGAGACGGACGGACTATAATAATATACAACACGAGGGGCATGATTTTCGACGATTAAATTGATAGTCAAATTTTGAGCAGAAATTTGGGATGGTGAGGAAATATCAATATTAGAAGATGAAATTGATTCAATTGTAATTTTAGGCATAATAGCTTTATTAGATTTATCTTCCATATAAATATTAATACCCAACAAACAGGCAAAAATAATACTCTCTCCGTCCCATTTTATGTGACAACATTTGACCGGGCATGGAGTTTAAGAAATAAATAAAGACTTTGAAATGTTTATCAAATTGCCCTTTAAAAAGTAGACTCATTTTTCTCTCTCCTCATAAATGTATTGGAATATTATCTTTAAGATCAAGTGGGACCAACAAGGGTAAAAGATGAATTGTACCTTTAAATACTTACCATATAAGGAAATGTGACATTCTTTTTGGGACTGACCAAAAAGGAAATGGTGCCACATAAAATGGGACGGAGGAAATAGTAAGAATAGCTACTAAACTAAGAAAAATTATATAACATTTTTCATCTTTTGAATCCATTGAAGAACAAAGCAAATAGAGAAGAAAAACAAGAAAAAGATTTAACGAGGTTCGACTAAGCACAGAGAAGATGTACTGTATAATAATTTATGAATCCATAACTATAATCCCTATATATAGATTCTGACTAGTCTCAAACCTATAACATAGAGGTTTTCTAAATAACAATATATTTTCTTTTCCTAAACCTATTAGGATAACGAGTTTTCTAAAACAATATGAATTATGAATTTCCTAAATATATAGCAAAAAAAGAAGAAGACATAATTTTATATTATATATTATATTTATATTATCTCTAAAGAGTTATCGTAATCCCTTAGTGCATAACCTTGGATATTATAGTAATTCTTTTGTTTATTTAAAAAAATTATATATCCTTATTGTTATTTTTTTTATTTGATGTCCGATAGTCGTATTGAGTCTGACTAAATTTAAATTCATTCTCGAATAAATTTGAATTTGCGTTAGAAAATTTCATATTACGGGTAAAATATTTCTTAACAAAGGCAATTTCATATATGCTCTCATACCTTAGATTATACTCCATTAGGTCACTTTGTACGTAATACATAATCTACCTTATTTTTAAGATTATAAATTCGATTTTTTTTTTGAGGTTTACACGTAAATATTCTTATTTTTGCTGATGTGATACTGTAATTTCTTACGTCTACATAAGTCGTAACTAATAAATTTGCAAAAAATAGTTGTTAATAATTATTATACTTTATCATGTAAAATAAAAATTTCGTCCCTAATAAATGTTGTAACTACTGGATAAGTACGTGGAAAATACACATCTTGAATAACAAATTAATTAAATTAGTACTCTATCACTAATTAAACTCAATCTTTCATAATTAAAATCCTATTAGGAAGAAATTAAAATATTTACCATACTGTAAAATCTTTAAAAAAAATTCTCTTGATAATAAAGGTCTAACGTGTTTAAATAGGGTCTGAAGAGAGTACTGTGTACGCAGACATCACCTCAACTCACTCAAATTTGTTTAAATATGACATAAATATAGTGCTTGAAAATGATTGCAAAATTAGAGGTATATGAAGTGGTTTGTTATAGGAAAAATTGAAATTTGAATCATGATCACAAAACTAATAAAAATCAGTAAAGCTATTCTTTGAACATAAAATGGTGACAAAGAAACATGTGGGGTTTAGTTTAGATATATTGTGATAAAAGATGTACCAAATATTTTTTGGTAATAATTTTTTTTAAAAAAACAATATATTTACTAGAAGAGTCTTTTAGTAAGACAAAAAATGAAAGTTGGAAAAGTGCATGTCCAAAAAGCCATTTTGAGGCCACAAAAATGTTGTTAAAATGAGTGGATGATAATAAATCCCTTTTTAGAAAAATACTACTGTACTTCTATATTTTGAAATATACTTGTGAGATATTAAAATATTGATTCCAAGAATATTTCAAGTAAAATAACGATTTTATTTACAATTTTTTTTTAAAAAAATCAAGTGAAATTCGTTGTCTAATCTTCTCGCTTAAGAATATGTGGTTCCTCTAGAGTGAAGTTGTTGGGGATGTTCTATCCCGCGAAGGATCGAGAGATATTATCTTGTAAAGAACTTAGATAAAACCTACGCTCTTTTAGTCAGTTTACTAAGACTTTAATTCATTTTTAGACTTGAGACTACTCTTGAAATACAATTAAAACTTTTTATTATAATATTGTTGTTCATTTATCAAAAATATTTTTTAAATTTTACATCGAAATATTACTATAGAGAACATATAATAGTGTATCACAAGACTTAAAATCGATTTTTTAAAAAAAGAACTCAATCATCATAATAAGATATTGTTATAGAGTGTGACTGTTATACGATATTCGAAAACAACCACAAGAATTCAATTGAAAATGATATTTCATTATTATTATCTAGTGAAAATGACTAAAATTATCTTTTGTCTTTCCTCTCAATAACAACCACACATATAATAAGATGTAGATGGATAGATAACATAACTTGTTTCAATTTTTTAAATTTTTTTTTTTTTGCATTGTGATAAGAAAAATGTTGATCACACAAAATTTTATCAATTGCTATTCTTCATCTACCAATTTTTCTTATATTTTTTTGAAATATAGAAAAAGAAGATTGAGTACTAAACATTCAACAATTTCATTTGCAAAAAAGAGAGAATTTTCTGAGAAATCAAAAGTTGAAGAAAACTCAATTTCATCATTGAAAATTCCAAGAATTTTTCTTATTCAAGCTGTTGTTGGAGTTTTTGCTTTGGGGTTCATTGATGCAGGGTAAATTTTCCTAATTTATAAATTTTGTTTATTTATATATATTCACAATTTAGAATACATTTCATCACGCTAGCTTGAACTAGAGATCTTGAGTTCAAGTTTGTAAATGGAGATCGGAGAAATTCTTAGTGCGGAGGGGCTACCCTCAACTCTATTAAGAAAATCAAGAATTAGCTACTGGCAAATTCGACAAACTAAACAACAAAATTCGTCATTAATTCTATTTAGCGATGATTAGCAACTAAGTTTATAGATAATTTCAGGTTTTCTTGAAGTGAACGACTCAGCAAGACATGAATTCTAATTAGTCGGATCAATATGTTTCACATACATTTCAAGTTGCTACAATAAACCCTCTTTGTTGTCATTTTTATGGAAAATTGATATAGATAGCCATTCCCTTAAAAAAATAATAGTTTATATATAAAATATGCATTTAATAAATGTAAATATCATGTATATTAGCTAGAAATTATAAATATTTCTTATCGAGCGGCCAATTGGTGTAACTTTTCCTTTTCTTTTTTTTTTCTCATATTTTTAACTTAATAATATTTCAGGTATAGTGGAGATTGGTCAAGAATTGGAGTGATCTCAAAGGATAATGAAGATTTACTGAAAATTGCAGCATTTTTAATAGTACCATTGTGTCTCTTTGTGATATTTTCTTTCTCTAAGAAAATTGAAGAATGAAAACGTTTTATATTTTTATCCTTTTTTTAGAAAAGCACAAATTATTTTATTTTCAATCAAGTTATTACCATATCTTCTAAGTTGATATATTATTACTATCGGTCATTACCATCAACTACTTCATGACTTGTTTTCTTAGCAAAACATGATTGAGTGAAAGACCAAATATAGTTCAATACTCTATCTACGGAGCCTCTAAGAAATAAGGAGGAGGAAATATGTGGAACAAGATAATTTTCGTGTTTTCTTTCAGCTTACACGCCAATTTGGAGTTCTCGGGTGTGTGCCATCATGACCTCGATTTTTGGATCATGACACAAACGTCATTTATAATCTCAATCCATCACAATATTTACATGTAGCCTAAAGAATTTACCTTTTATTTACCATTCAAGCTTTGTCATATCAGGTCGGATCGGATCAACCCCCTTTTGGTGCTCTTAAATTTTCTTAAGGATTTTTAGAGGATTCTAATGTTAGGACTTGGATTAGCATTAGAGAGTTGTAACTAAGATGATGAGATATTATTTTTGTCTCAAAATATTTTTGTCTTATTTTTTATTTACGCGGCTCCTTAGAAAATATTGATTAGGAGGATTTTTAACTATTTTATCCTTATTTATATCTTAAGATATAATCTCTCTTCAATGAATAGTTCGAATTCGAGAGTTAAAGCGTTTTAATTTAACCGTAAATTTGGATGTGAAATCTTTGAATTTTTTGAAATAAAATTTATATATTTGAAAACTAAATAAAAAGTACTATAAGTCATAACAATTGACAATTGAAAATATTTATATATATATATGAAAAAAATACGATCTAAGATAGACATGTTTAAATCTCAAAATTTAAAAGATACCACATAAATTAAAATGAAATTTCTAAAATAATAATTATTTTGACACAAATATTTTTAGTCAAAACGATAAGTATTTTTAGACGAAAAAAAATATAACCATAGAAGTCCGTTAAGTGCATCACTATTTTTGGAGTTTGGATCGTGACATATGATTACTAGTCACATCTTGACATTATATTATGCACAAAATGGGGGAACATTTTTAGTTACATCTTTTTGAAATTTCTACCATATTATAAAATAGAACATTAAACACCAAAAATAACATATGTAATATTAGTAATGAAATTCATACCACGTTCGAATTTTCAGTAATTGTTCAATTAAATTAAGTTGAATTTGAACGGAACCAAATAGATTTATCTATAAAATAAATGACTCATCCAAAGATTAAATCCGTAATGAAATGAATTGAATTAAGATGAGTAAACAATCAGACATAACCAAGCACCATCAACTTTAAAACAAAATTATTGATTTTATAGATTTTTTTCTTTATTATGATTATATCTGACATGTTAAATTAAATAAATTAATGATATTTTGACAAGTATTCCAATAAATGAATTTGAGTTATATATTTAACTCAAATCAAGCCAAGTTTAATCGAGCAAATTGCAAAATGAGCTGATTTACTAATCGATTTTTTGTTTGTAATTTCAATTTGACCGAATGAATTTCTTTCATTATTGAATGTTTTTGGTCATCAAGTTATAATGTTACATAACACATAACTAGTTTTCATGGATATTTTTTATTTCCACGTCTCAAATTATTTGTTGTAATTCTCTTTTATACGTTTTATAAAAAAAATATTAATTGGGAGAGGTTCTTAACTATTTTACTAATCATAATATAATTTCGCAATTGAAGTATTTGTATTCGTAAGAAATATAGCTAATAATGGTCAATGAAATGATTTTGTCTTTAACTTCTAAAATAGCAAATAATTAAACTAAGTACTTTTAAAACCACTCAAATAATTTGAGACAAAGTGGTTTCAAATTATTTGTCGTATTTCTCTTTTAGGGATATGCTTTTTTACAAAAATATTAAATAGGGATTTTTAATTATTTTATCATTATTTATTCCATAAGATATAACCTAATTTCATTAAATATTACTTCAAGAACAGTTACTAGTACTAAGAATAAAATAGAAAAATAAACAATTTTATATTGAACTTCAAAAATGATAGTAATAATTTGAGACGAAGGGAATAGTTCGAGACCCCCTTGATTACAGAGTCGTTTTTGTAAGAAAATGTTTTATAATTTATATTTAATACAAATATCAAACTTCGAATGAGAAATATTTTAGAAAAAGTTGATGAAGGAAAACAGTTATATTATGCTTTTTCATTCCAAGAGCATAAAAACAAAAACATTAAAAAAAAATCAATTTAATTTTGTCTGTCTGTACTTCTTGGTTCGTTTGGTGCTTGTACTTGGGTCACATATTTTATTTTCTTATTTTAGTAGTCAAATCATAATTATAAGAGTACTATATATAAAAACAAAAATTATCTAAAAATATTTCACACAAGGTAGAAATAGCAATATTGAACACTTTTTAACCTTGTCTTGAAATAATAATTATTATCATAAAGTTTTAGATCCTTCAATATTATTGAAAAATAACGATCTATGAATTTCACACCACAAAAAGTTGAGGAATTTGGAGAACATCAGGTGAGTTAATCAAATTTTGAGTTTGTCGTCAAAATTTAGTCATTCCATCTTAACCTCTTGAAACTCAATCTATATAAAAGTTGAAATATTTGCATTAAGTATATAGCTCAAATGGATTCGTGAAAAATATTATCTAAATATTTCAATAAACAACTTTTTAAGATTAATATATTATATACAATCATTATAAAGAAGAAGAAAAGCTTTATTAGTTTTATTTGGTAATTAAATAAATTATAACTATATAGAAGTTGAACAGATTGAGTATAATTCATTATTTAGCCATTTTCATTCAACTCATTTCGGTCTAACTAACTTTTGAATATGGTTGGACATCAACCCATTATTTTTTCGGTTCATTTTACCCCCCCAACCCCTCGTCTTTCCAAAAAATAATAATTCAATCAACCATCTATTTGTCACACATCTAATTCTGTCATTTGCTTCTAATATTTACAATCCAGGATGTTGCAATTTAAAATATGTCAAATACCAAATGATGTGGTGCAATGAATGGAACTATTCCTCTTTTAATTATATATCCTGATTTCGACTTCTGATATAAAATCATCCTTAATAAGAAAACGCTACTTCCGAATAGGTCCTATTCAACATAAATTTAAATTAATCGATCTCTAGTGAAAACATCAGACAGTGAATGAAAAAACAAAACGAAAACTTGAAATATTTTAAGGAAATAGTACTTGCCCTTTAAAGTCATGACTCTAGTGTGACATTACATGAAGCCCTAAAAAGCATAACATTCAATAGCCAAATTCTACAATTCTTAGATTCTAAATAGATGCTAGAAACTAAAGAGATGCTATGCTATACAACTAACAAAAAAAAAAAATCTAATTACAATGAATCTTTGGAATTTGTTGTGTCATAAATTTGCAAATCAATCCACTTCCTAATAACTTTAGAATATGTGTTTGAAATTTTATATGACTGAATTAAGTTATTTTTACCTAAATTTAAATTACTTTTTATTTGAAGTTCATATACACTATGATTGAAATTCATACATATATAATTGAAGTTCAACCACTTTTATTTGAACTTCAAACAAAAAGGCTTAAATTTCAGCCGTATAAACTTCAATCGGAAATAAATAAAAGACGTGCAAAATCTTTTAAAAATTGAATACAAATTAGATAACAATATTCAAATAAAATACTCCGTAAAATATTTACCATCCGATAATATCATGAATATCATTCAAAATACTATAATAGAGTTTCACTTTTCTTTAATTCTAAATTCTATGATTATATAAATCATGATTTTCAATATTAACTACTATTTTTCTTTGACTTTTGAACTAATGACTATTTTTCAGTTAGAGGTCTAAAAAAAGACTATCTACTGTATAGGCCCAACATTAAGAGGGTTGGCCATGTTAATCATGTGGCTTAATTAATTAGGTGTTAATTAATTCAAATTCTGTTTGCCTTTCACTTCTACTTAATTTATTAGATTCGAGCCCTATAAACAAAAAGAAATTGATATAGAAGTTTTATTTTAGAAAATAAACTTATTCGACATGAATCTAAATTAGTTGAATATCTATCAATTGATTAAAATAATATTTTGAAAAAATCTAATAAAAAACATTATTGGTGCTAACTTGTTAATGCATCTTCAAAACTATATAATATCTTTATAGACGTGGCACTAAATTAAACCTTAAAATCTACTCTGTTGTTTTAAACAAACCTCTTATCCTCTAAACCAAATCCAAAAAGAACTTTTTTGCTTCTTCTTTCTTATTTTTGAAAATAAATTTCAAAAAGGTCAAATAGTTTGAACATGATAACAAGTTATTTTAACTTTTTGTTGAATCTTGCTCCTTCTAGACTCCTTGAATGACAGAAAATAATCTCCTATATTTTTTAATAAAAAAAATATTGAGTTCTGTAAAATTTGTAATTTCTATTGTAGCTCAACTATTAGGTAAAATACTTTCTATCAAAAACTTTTTATTGTTAAAGTTTAAATTCGATATCTTTGATTAAAAATAGACTAATCTGAACCATCCATCACTCATCTACAATGTTCAACTTTAGTTTAATTGTTTGATATATGCACTCCACTTGTATGATTAATTTGAATTCATGTTGGATAGGTTGGTTAAGTAAAGCGCTTGTTTCCTTTGATGAAAAAAAGTTCTAACTTTTTTTGGTTATTCGTCTGATTAATTTAGATTCATACAAGATAGGTTGTCAAACAAACACACTATAAAAAAGGTAAAGCACTTTCGATCAAGAAAAAATTATTTATACAATTCGACCTTCAAAATATCTAATTAAAAAAGGTGGAGATTCCATTTATTCCGCCAGACCCCTTAACTTAGTGATTATTTTTAAAATGGACTTGTAAATGGCATGTTGAGTCCAACTGTAACTTTTATTATAGCTCTGACGTCATCGAGTAAAATTAAGGTACATATTCGGTACCTTTGTTTAAAATGGACTAATGTGAACCATGCACCACTCCCTTATATAAATTTGTTTATTAATTATCTGATATTCACCGTCCACTTATCCAACTAATTTAAATTTGTGCTGAACATACTCACTAAGGTGGTAAAGTATTTCTCAATATTTAAATCTGAAATATCTCAAACCATTTTACCAGTCCCTAATTAATTGAACCATCCCTTAATCAACTTTGTTTATTAATTGTCTGATATTCACAATCCACTTACCTATCTAATTTAAATTTGTGCTAGACAAACTCACTTAGGTGGTAAAACATTTCTCAATGTTTAAATCTAAAATATTATGAGAGGAAGTACCCAAACCATCCTACCCCATCCCTAATTAAATGAACCATCCACCACCCCCCTAATTAACTTTGTTTATTAATTGTACGATATTCGCAATCCACTTATCCAACTAATTCGAGTTTAAGCTGAACAGATGGTAAAACATTTCTCAATATCTAAACCTGAAATATTAAGAGTGGAGGTACCCAAACCATCCTACCTCGTCCCTAATTAACTGAACCATCCATCACTCCCCTAATTAACTTTGTTTATTAATTGTCCAATATTCACAATTCACCAACTAATTCGAATTTATGCTGAACAGACTTATAAGACGGTAAAACACTTCTCAATCCTGAAATATTAAGAGTGGAGGTACCCAAACCATCCTACCCAGTTCCTAATTAACTGAACCATCCACTACTCCCCTAATTAACTTTGTTTATTAATTGTCCAATATTCACAATCCACCAACTAATTCGAATTTATGTTGAACAGACTTATAAAATGGTAAAACACTTCTCAATATTTAAATCTGAAATATTAAGAGTAAAGGTATCCCAACCATCTTACACGTCACTTTTTAACTTTTTATTATTATTATTAAAATAAACCAAAAGACTAGTGAATGGGAAGATGAAACAATTTTGGAAGATAAATGAGAGGTCTAAAATTGCCAACCTTACATTCTTTCTGATATACACACAACACATATGTACAAACAACAAAAGGTCTAAAAGATCTCTTAGGCTACCATGGCTTGGAGATTGTATTACCTTATCCTATCTCCAACAACAACAACAAAAATAAACTAAATTAAAATAAAATAAATTAAATATAAACCCCCTCTTATATTTATTTTTTCCTCTCAGTATCTCTTCTCTTTTTATATTTCCTCTTAGATAATAATATACTCACAAGAACTACTACAAAAACAAAAAAAAATTATGAAAATTTAACTCTTATTATATATTGTTTAATGCCCCTTATCTTCCTTTGTCTCATTTCATAACATTTTTCATCTTATCTTTTGCTTCATTCAAGTTCTCTCTTATTCTTCTTCTACTTCAACAAAAATATTGAAATAAAGTTCAACATTTTCTTGATACATATGAATTTTCATTAATCTTTACTCATGTGAATTATATGGGAATTTGAAATTCTTTAAGTATTTTTTTAATTTTTTTTTTGATTTTTTTTTTTATATTCATTGAAGTTTGAAGGAAGGGAGAAAAAATGGCTCCCAAAACAGGAAAAGCTAAGCCACACAAAGCAAAGGGAGAGAAGAAGAAAAAAGAAGAGAAAGGTATTTGTGCTATATCTACTTTATTATCTTTTAAAAAAATAAAATAATTATCTTCAATTAAAAAAAAATTATCATGGATTTTTCCTATTGTTTTTTTATGATAATAATTATGAATATTTTTTTCAAGTAAGTCAAATTGCTAATTGTTATGCTATGTCTAAAGTTTCTAAATGTTTTTATTATGCATTTTTGTCAATTCCAATGTAGTTTCTATCAAATTTTCTTTATATATTGTATTAATAATATTTATCAAATTTTTATTCAAGTGAGTTAAATTGCTAATTGTTGTGCTCATATATAAGTCAAAAGTTTCTAAATATTTGTCAATTTCAATGTATATTAATAATAATTATCAAAATTCTGTTCAAGTGAGTCAAATTGTTATTTGCTCTACTATTAAGTCTTAAGTTTATATAAGTCATGTTTTTATTATGTGTTTTTATCAATTCCAATATAATTTCTATCATAATTCTTTTATATGTCGTATTAATGATCAAAATATTATGGAGTTCTTTTTATTTGATAGAATTTCTTTCTATATCTAATTATCTATGAATTCTTTTTTTAAAATCACAATATTTGTTATTTCGTGACGAGTGTTTGGAGGAAATTACAATTAAATTAATATTCCACTAAATTATGGTTATATTATCTAATAATAACAACGTTTATTCAATTAGACTTGAATTGTTAATGTATATAATAAATTTTATTTTGAAATTATTTAAGTTATATTATCGGAACAAAGATTATCAACTCCACGATAACATTTTCTTGAAAAATATATTTTCCTTATGCATTTTATAATAAATTCATGAGATGATAAAGTCCACACACTAATAATTTGCACGATTTGATAATCATTATTAAGATAATTTTTGTGTTTAACTAAATCCCAAATATAAATAATTAGTCAGTAAAAAATAAATCTTTTAAGTTTTATTTATTTATTTTTACATTTTTCTAATAATAAATTTTCCAAATGTGTTAATTTTTGAATTACAGTTCTGCCAAACGTTACAGAGATAACAGTGGAAACACCCAAAGACTCACAAGTGATGCTTAAGGTAAAGTTAACAATGGCAATTAATTTATTAACAATAGAGGTCGTTTGATGCGCGGTACGAGGTGAAATATTCAAGATAAAATTTATATCACATTTAATTGACGGTATAAATTTATTTTGAAACAAATTTACACTGCCAATCAAAACCATATAAATTCTATCTCAATCTTAATCATGATATCTCATCTTATCCAATCAAACTTGGAGTTGTACTATTCCTCCTCCAAAGTAGATAGATTAGTCCAAGATATAATTTCAAGATTATCATTTCAGACGATCGATCGTTTGATACGTGGAATAAGGTGAGATATTTCAGATTAAGATTGAGATAAGCTGATACTCTATTAGGTTGAGGAGAGATTTTCAACCACACATAGTATGAATTTCATCTCAAATTTGAGACTATTATATCTCACCTACTATGTGGGAAAATTAATCAAAAAATTATAATTTTAAAATAATTTAATCTGCGAACTAAACGACTCCGTAAAATAATTCATTTTGGTCAATTACAATGGTTGACATTTTAGGGGATATCAACGGACAAGATTTTAGATGTGAGAAAGCTCTTAGCCGTCAATGTGGAGACATGTCACGTGACCAATTACTCTTTGTCACATGAGGTAATATTTTGTATTTATTTATTTAATTTGCATATTTTTCTCTTTTAATGTCATAATAATGGCCTTTTCCCTACATTTCAACTATATATGTTTTTTTTTGTGAAAGAAGTTTGAAAAAAAAATGCTAAAAAGAAAAAGAAGAAGAAAAGTTTAATTAATGTGTGTGGAGCTTAGCCATTTAATTTTGAACCAAGTTAGTTAGAGTTGTTTGAGCGAGTTTGTGTACGTCTCAACTAATATTACAGGGTACTTATTACATTTTGTATCGTAGATAAATTTTTATTTTTTCGTTTTTAAATTTTTTATTCTGTTACAATACTCGCATTTGTTGTCGACCAAATCAGAATTGGCGTTGAGAATAAGTTTTGTATTTGGAGAGTGAAGTTCTCTCGAACAAAGACTCAAACTCAAGATATTTAGTTAAAAAAAAGAAAGTATTTATCATTTAATTATATCATATTTAATAGAGTTAAATTTCAAAATTTAAAGAGTAGTGTAATTTTCTTTAACTGATTGCTAGTTAATACTCCTTTAGAGATAAATGATTCATGTAATTAACATTATATTCTTAAAAGTAAGTTTAACTTAATTGTGTTTGACTAATGATGTTGTTATGAATATTGTTCACACACTTTTGAAATGCAAATTCATTTAACTAGTGAGAAAATACATACTCCCTCTATTATGTATTTAGAAAATTATTATTTAAAGATATACAAGTATTTTTTCCCAATATATTAAATATTAAAAAAATAATTTATAATTGTCTATATTTCAAACAAGTTATAAAGATGATCATATGAATCTTTACTAATCATATTTTATCAAATTATTGTATAAGTAATACTCCCTCCGTCCCATTTTATGTGGCAACATTTGATCGGGCACGGAGTTTAAGAAATAAATGAAGACTTTGAAATGTTTACCAAATTGCCCTTTAAAAAGTAGACTCACTTTTCTCTCTCCTCATAAATGTATTGAAGTACTATCTTTAAGATTAAGTGGGACCAACAAAGGTAAAAGATGAATTGTACCTTTAAATACTTACTATCATATAAGAAAATGTGACATTCTTTTTGGGACTGACCAAAAAGGAAACGGTGCCACATAAAATGGGACGGAGGGACTAGTAATTTCAAACATGCTTTGATATGTTTTATTTGAGCCGATAGTCTTCACAAGATAGAGCCCCCTTATAGAATCACACTGGATATGGTTGCTGTTGTATAAGTAATAATCGTTTCAAACCTATTTTGATATGCTTTACTTAAATTGAGAATTTTTCGAAGTAATTTCTCTACCTTCATACGACGGAAAATAAGATCTCGATATTACATCGAATATATGTTATTGTATAAATAATAATAATAAATTTTAATTATTTTTATTGGTATATATTATATATAAATTCAAAAAATAAATGGTAAATTTTTTGAATGGGACAGGTGAGAGGAACAAGGCTAAAAGATACAGTGGAAATTGTGTCGCTGAAACCGTGCCACCTCAGCTTAGTCGAAGGTACTTTTCTTTATGCTCATGGTCCCACTTATATATGCACTATCGATATCAAAAATTTTGATTCGATAATTTATAATTTTAAGATATTATATTATAATTAGAGCTGTCAATATGGGCTAGGCACTTTGGGCTGGTTTGGCCTAACCCGTGATTTGATAGGGTTGTGCTACGATTTTTGGAGCCCATTTAAGAAAAATATTTTTTAGCCCGGCTTGAATAAGCTTGCCGATTTGTGAGGCTTGAGAAATATAGATAGAGCCGGCCCGTGGATCAAATTAAAAATAAAATAGAGTATTAAAAATAACAAGAGTCTAAACTTAAAATCAATTTAAAGTTTGAAATATTACAATTTAAATACAAATTATGTTTATAAAATATGTATTACATAAAATAAAAATTTCCAAAAATTTCTAGGAATCACTACATAGGCCGTAGCCTATGGAATATTGTCATACTTTTTTGTGTTTTAGTATGATCATTGAAAAATAATTAGGTTAATATTTTTATTTAGCTATTTATGCTTTTACTTGAAATCAAACTTAATAAATATTATAAAGATAATTTTATTTGTGGATTTGATTAACAAGTAGTAACACTAACACCATGTAATATTATCTTGTCGATATTTATGATAATATTTTTAAATTAAATTTTAATTTAAAAAATTATAAAAATATACTTTTACGAAAAGAGGGCTGGCTCGGCAAGCCCGTAGCCCACGTACTTGTGGGCTGGGCCGACCATTTTCTGGCCCACATAAAAGATGGGCTAGCCCGACCTGATCCGTCAAATTTCAAAGTCTGTATGGGTTAGCCCGGATGATATTGGCCAGCCTATATTGACAACTCTAATTATAATCATAGTAAATTATTGGTATGATTAAATATTTTAATATTTGATTTTGCTATTTTGCAATATAAATAATTAAGTAATTGTAATTTGTTTGTCTTTTATTTATATACTACTAGATACAGGAGCCCGTGCTAGCACAAATTCAATATCTTAGTACTCCCTCTGTCCCATTTTATGTGGCACCATTTCCTTTTTGGTCAGTCCCAAAAAGAATGTCACATTTCCTTATATGGTAAGTATTTAAAGATACAATTCCTCTTTTACCCTTGTTGGTCCCACTTAATCTTAAAGATAGTACTCCAATACATTTATGAGGAGAGAGAAACGCGAGTCTACTTTTTAATATGACTATTTTTTGAAGGGGAAATTTGGTAAACATTTCAAAGTCTTCATTTATTTCTTAAATTCGTGCCCGGTCAAATGTTGCCACATAAACTGGGACGGAGGGAGTATTTTTTAGTAATTTTAATGTATGTGATATAGGTAGAATTTAGAAAGTTGATTAAATTTAATATGATTTTTAGATATTTAAGCAGTTAATTACTTTTTGTTTGCGCAAATTTATTGTGAAGAGGTCCATTAAGACATCTATAATTAAAGTATTTTTTGTCATAGATCGTTGATTTTTTACTTAAAGTAGTTACAAGATATAAACAAATATTACCGACATTCAAAATAATAAAGCAATAACTAAAGAATATGAATTTTAAATTGAAATTCATAGCTAAAACAGATTCCATAATTTCAAAAAAAATATATACACTAATTAAATTAAAGTAGAACAAAAGAAGTAATTTTTTAATTTTTTTTCTTGAAACACGGTGAAGCAGGCACGTTGACGAAGACGTGCCTGCTTCAGTGTGAAATCTTAAATTTAAAACAAAAAGTCATAGCTAAAAAGGACTCCATAATTTTTTTTAAAAAATGATACTCTAATTAAATTAAAGTAGAACAAAAGAATTTTTATTTTTTTTCGAAACACGCTAAAGCAGGCACGTCAATTTTAAAAGTCATAGCTAAAATTAAAAAGGATTCCATAATTCCAAAAAAATTATACACTAATTAAATTAATGTAGAACAAAAAAAAAAAAAAAAATTCCCGAAAACACATTGATGGAGACGTACTTGCTTCAACACGAACTCCCTCTTGTATAATAAGAGAATAAATCATATACAAAACTATGATTGCTCAGTTACTTGATGAGTTTGAATGATTAAAATGCTATTTGTTATAGGATTTTAAAGAGAAGAGTATTTTATCGCTACACTCATCTACTTTTACTTGTTGGCGACTACTATAAATTACGAGTATTTAGCTCCCACAATTACTATCATCAACCATAATCATTATTACTTCCAATTACATAGTTAACTGTTAGTATAACTAGCTATTATTTATAATATCATAGTCGTCAATTATTATTACCATTGCTCAGGGGCGAAGCCACCTTATACTTAGCGGGTTCATCTGAACCCCTTTCGGCGGAAAATTATCTTATTTATATATGGTTAAAATAATTTTTATGTATATATAGTAGATGTTGAACCCCCTTCGGCAACTTCGTTTGTCTATTTCTATAAATTTTGAATCCCCTTATTGAAAATCTTGGCTCTGTCACTGCCATAACTATGTTCGATTACCATCATCAACTGCATCATGTATCACCAACTATCATTATTAATCACCATAACTATTACTAGCCACCATTTACAATTATTACTAATTACCATAATTACGATCAAATTCTACTATCAGCCATGCCATGCACCATCAACCATCATTATCAATTACTACAACTTTCACCAACCACCATTTGCAATTACTATCACCAACAATCAACTATTGTTACCAATACCATCATTAAATGCGTTATATATCACCAATTAGCCAACTACTAAATATTACTATTGTCACCATTAACCATGATGAATCTATCATCATTCACCATAACTTTCCACCACGCCATCGCTGCTATCCACAACCATCACTATCAATCAGTCTCATTAGTAATACATACAATCATCACCGTTGTTAATTATCATATATATATATATTTAAATTATAATTTTTATTTTTATTTTGGATGCAGAGGATTATACAGAAGAACAATCAGTAACGCATATTAGAAGACTTCTCGACATTGTTGCATGCACCACTTCTTTCGCCGGTTCATCTTCTTCAACCAAACCCACCGGTCGAACCGGTACTGAACCCGGTTCAGTAAATGCACTCTCCGAACCAAAATCAGGCAAGCCCAAACCTCAGGAACCGAAAAAGGCCGGCGCTAAACCGTCAAAGCCAGATGCCGTCGCCGCCGTATGTGACGGCGCCGATGCCGGTGACGCGGCGGAGAAAGGTGACCCCGCGATGATGTGTCCTCCGCCGCGACTGGGACAGTTCTATGACTTCTTCTCGTTTGCTCATCTCACTCCTCCCATCCAATGTGAGTTTTTTTCTAGTAATTAAGTTTATTATTGTGTTTATGTGGTATGCATTTTTCTATTGTATGTTTTAAGGAATACAATATTTGGATATATTGTATCGTTCTCTGTCGCTGCATATTGTTTCATAATGTATCATATTGTATTATATTGTGTTGTTTCTCTTGCTCAGGTTATCATATTATTTGTTGGTGTTACTATATTCTCTATTGTATTCTCTTTTCTTTCTTCTTTTGTTATGTTTTATTTGAGTTGAGAGTGTATCAGAAACAACCTTTCTAACTTCATAATAAGGTTACGTAGGGGTAAGGTTGTGTACGCACTACCCTCTCCACACCCCCACTATGGAATTGCACTTCGTAATAAGGTTAGGTAGGGCCGTAGGGGTAAGGTTGTGTACGCACTACCCTCTCCGGATCCCCACTATGGAATTGCACGGGGTATGTTATTGTTGTTGTATTTTTTACTCTTACTCATAACTTCAATTTTAGAGTAGAAGGTTAGTAGACAGTCACACTGTCTAGTTTTCCTTATCAGTGGTATTAGTATGTTTATTTTGTCCTATTTTCTTATAGTACTTCTTATTGTTACATGTTGTTTCTTAGCTTCTGTTATCGTAGTATTTGTTGGTGGTGTGGTACTAGTATTCTCGTCTGTATTCTGTTTTCCTTCTTGTTTTGTTATGCTTTACTTGAGCTGAGAGTCTATCGAAAATAACCTCTCTACCCTCATAAGGTAGGGGTAAGGTTGCGTTAGCGAACGCACCACTCACTATGGGATTGCACGGGGTATGTTGTTGTTGTATTTTTTCTTCTTTAGTCATAGCTGCAATTTTATTTAAATGTATAATAAATCTTTTGTTTGGATTTTGCAGATATTAGGAAATCAAGTCGACCATTCCTTGAGGATAAAACAGAAGATGATTTTTTCCAAATAGATGTGAGCTTTCTTTGTTTTAATATTTATTTGTGACAAAGAAACCAGATTTAGCTGATTAAAAATAGCTGATAAGTATCAACTGCAAAGTGCTGAAAGTAATACTCCCGTTTATAAAAGTAAATAAAAGAAGACTTTTGAATCTCGTGGTGTTAAACTAAAGATATGTGGAATGTACCAAAATGTTGTTTAATCTTGTGGTCGTAAACATACCACGTGCAAAGTTGAAATTAAAGAGTAACCACAAAAGGAACAAAACATTTCTTTAAAAATAGTCTAAAAAAAGGAAAGTAAGACAAACAAATTGAAATGGAGGGAGTAGTAACAAATAAGTTAATGTTTTTGGGAATGATAAAGATATGGTAATTTGAATCATGGTTCTTGAAATACATTGCAGGTCCGAATCTGCAGTGGCAAGCCAACAACAATTGTTGCTTCTAGGACAGGTTTCTATCCTGCTGGAAAACGTGCTCTTTCGAGTCACTCTTTGGTTGGATTGTTGCAACAATTAAGTCGAGTTTTTGACGCTGTGAGTAAGAATGCATTTTGTTAAACTTTAATCGTCTATCTGACCAGAAAGATATTCTATGTAGTGACATTGACTATATATGCCGTTTCTTTGTTAATTGTTTGTTTGTTTGTTCTAGGCATACAAGGCTCTCATGAAAGGATTCACTGAGCATAATAAGGTTAGTAATATTTATCAATTTGAAAGCAGTTGTCTTGAGTTAAAGAATAAGCAAAAAATGAATGCTCAAGAATGGTCACTTTTGCTTACAGTTTGGGAATCTTCCTTATGGTTTTCGAGCAAACACATGGGTTGTCCCTCCTTTTGTTGCTGACAATCCAGCTACTTTTCCTCCACTTCCCATGGAAGATGAGAATTGGGGAGGAAATGGAGGTGGACAGGGAAGAGATGGTAAGCATGATCATAGGCTGTGGGCGAAGGAATTTGCGATCCTGGCAGCAATGCCTTGTAAAACAGCAGAAGAAAGGCAAATTAGAGATAGGAAAGCGTTTCTACTGCACAGTCTATTCGTCGATGTATCAGTTCTCAAAGCAGTTGCTTCCATAAAGCATCTAGTGGACAACAGCTCTAGTTCTACAATTCCATATGAGGAAAAAATTGGTGATCTTCTTATCAGTGTGACAAAAGACATTTCAGATGCAAGCAAGAAATTGGACAACAAAAACGATGGCATTCAGGTGCTAGGCATGTCGCCTGAGGATCTTGCAAAGAGAAACTTACTAAAAGGCATAACTGCAGATGAGAGTGCAACTGTTCATGTCAGTTTGAATATAAATATGTTTGTAATTTGTCATTTATCTGCAAGTTGATTTTGTTATTTGGTGAAGCATTCATATCTTATGATCGTTATGTGTTCTTGCAGGATACTTCTACCTTGGGTGTAGTGGTGGTTAGACACTGTGGCTACACAGCTATCGTAAAAGTTTCAGCTGAGGTGAACTGGGGGACAAATCCCATTCCTCAGGATATTGAAATAGATGACCAGGCAGAGGGAGGTGCAAATGCATTGAATGTTAACAGGTCAGTAGAGTTAGCCAGAATCAGATGCCAATAAGATCAATATATGTACGCCAGTGAATTGTTTTTGATTTTCATGAACTATTCTACTAATGGTATTCTTCATCTTATTCAGCTTGAGAATGTTATTGCACAAGTCATCAACTCCTCAGCCATCTAGCCAAGTATATAAATTACAAGGTGCAGATGTCGAAGACGTTCTGGCTACTAAGTCTTTAGTAAGACAAGTGCTCGGCGAAAGCTTGCAGAAGTTACAGGAAGAAGACAGTAAACAAGTGAAATCTATTAGATGGGAGCTGGGTGCATGTTGGGTGCAACATTTGCAAAATCAAGCCTCCGGGAAAGTTGAGTCTAAGAAAACTGATGAAGCTAAAGTAGAGCCAGCGGTTAAGGGTCTTGGAAAGCATGGTGGTCTGCTGAAGGAAATCAAGAAGAAATCAGATGACAAGAGCAGCAAAGCCAGTTCAGGGAACGAAGTTTCTTCAGGTGACGCTAACAAGAAAGAGCTAGAGAAACTAGACGAGGAAATGGAAATTCTTTGGAAAAAGGTGCTACCTGAAGCAGCATATTTGCGCCTAAAGGAATCAGAAACTGGTCTTCACCTTAAGGTGTGTTGCTATCTTTTATACCCATACCGTTCCTTGCATGTTTAGTTTCAAAACTGCAATGTATGAAACAATAGTCCCGACGGGTCACGTGTAAGATAGATCTGTCATGCTCCATCATCATGTCCAGTTCTTAAACTGTATTTTGGTTCTGTTTATTTTGGCAGTCACCCGATGAGTTGATCAGTATGGCACATAAATACTACGCTGATACTGCCCTTCCGAAACTGGTCAGTGCCTCTATATACTTGCATGTCTATCCTGCTTCTTGAAATTGAACTAACTCTCACTGGCTACAAATTTGAACTTTTGAAAGGTTGCTGATTTTGGGTCACTGGAGCTTTCACCCGTCGATGGAAGGACACTGACAGATTTCATGCACACCAGGGGTTTGCAAATGTGCTCCTTGGGGCGCGTGGTAATTGCTTCAGGCCTTAAAATCTCAATAAATCTATGCAGTCATTTCTAACTTTATTAGTGCAGTGCCCAGCCCGTAATTTCCCTATACTTAGTAAAGGGAAGCATAGATTTCTATGAGCTGTAAAAGCACTTATAGGGAATGGAATATAATATTTGAATAGCAATAGTTTGTCTGCAAGTTCAACTTCTTCTTTTTGTTTTAATTTCTAAACTTAATATTTAACTTTGAACTTTTGCTTCTGATGTCAGTTGGAACTTGCAGATAAACTTCCTCACGTTCAATCTCTTTGTATTCACGAGATGGTTGTTCGAGCTTACAAACACATACTGCAGGCTGTTGTGGCAGCAGTTGATAATATTGCTAATGTGGCTGCATCAATAGCTTCTTGTTTAAATGTATTGCTTGGGACTCCGTCTGCAGAAAATGGTGATTCAGATGATGACTTGAAATGGAAGTGGATAGAAAATTTTCTTTTGAAGAGGTTCGGGTGGCAGTGGAAGGATGAAAGTCGGGAGGATCTTAGAAAATTTGCCATTCTTCGAGGTCTTTGTCATAAGGTATAGAAATTCGAATGCTATGAATTTGGTGTCTGGTCCTTGGTAAATCTTACCCACCTCATCCGTACTAACAAATAATATTTCAGGTAGGACTTGAGCTTGTTCCCAAAGACTATGATATGGACTCTCCATTTCCTTTCAAGAAGTCGGATATCATAAGCATAGTCCCCGTGTACAAGGTACGCACACTAGTTTCCAAATGTCAGATGCAGAATGTAAATTATTAGGAGGAGCCTCTGGAAGTTTTGACAATTGTGGATGTTCTCAACAGCATGTTGCATGCTCATCAGCGGATGGGCGTACGCTGCTGGAATCATCCAAAACTTCTCTGGATAAAGGCAAACTGGAGGATGCTGTAACTTTTGGTACTAAGGTAAGATTTTGTGGTTCAATGGCATGTCTTGATAATAATTCGAGGTCTCGAACTGAGCTTTGTTTTAATTTTGAAGGCACTCTCAAAACTCGTTTCTGTATGTGGTCCTTACCATCGAATGACAGCGGGTGCATACAGTCTCTTAGCTGTGGTACTCTACCACACTGGAGATTTTAATCAGGTATAAATTTATATTTTACATTCTGAAATATGGCTTCACGACTTTGATAATATACTGGCATTTTCTCGAACTGCCTAGATAACTGAAATACTAGTCTGTTTATGTTACGTATGCATCCTGTCCCATGCATTGGACAGGGAAAACAGTAATCATTTGCTACTTGTGTGTTATGTGAGATGTAGGACATATTTTAGTCGGTAGAACTTTTTTAAAAGCAGAGTGTTCTATTTCACAAAAGAACTTTTATGGAAATTCAGCATGCTGCGTTTTCTGATCATAATTGCTTCATTGGTTACTACACTAATTCTCTTATATATGTAATGATTCACCCTATCAGGCTACTATTTATCAACAAAAAGCTTTGGATATTAATGAGAGAGAGCTTGGACTTGACCACCCAGATACAATGAAGAGTTATGGAGATTTAGCAGTCTTCTACTACCGACTTCAACACACAGAGTTGGCATTAAAGTATGTTTACCTCTCTCTTCCTCACGGAAAAATCTAGTTCTAAGTCGTGATTATTTGTTTATTTTTCATTGCCTGCCTTCAACTCTAGTGTGATGGAAACTTACAACATAGATCTCTATGGATTAATCTGATAGTACATCCCTTCATATTTATCTGGTTTGTGAAAACCTTCTCGTATTCATCAACTTAAAAAGAATAAATCAACTGCTGTGCTGGCTCTCAGACTTATAGTTATTTGGCCAAGGTGCCGAAATTAACTTATTTTGAGAAGTACTTCTTATCAAAAGTGCTTTTTGAAAAAGTGTTTTGGTAGAGTAGCAGTTGTGTTTGGCTACTATTTTCAAAAAGTGCTTTTTAGTGTCAAATTACGAAAAAGGAAGTTAATGCTAATTTTAGTTTGGTAAGCATGAATTTTTATAGGGTAATCTTGTCCCAAAAAAATCGAAAGTGCTTATTTTTTTGGAGAAGCTACTTTTCAACTTCTGCTACTGTCCAAAAGCACTTATTTCTTCGCCAGAAGCTTGGCCGAACACCTTCATTATCTGTACAAGTGTTTTTTTTTAAAAAGAAAATTAGCTGTGCAGAAGCTTGTCTAAATAGGCCAGGAATGACCCACATTGAGCGAAGAGGTGTCAAGCGACACCGTTTCCTCAGAAATTTTTACTAAATATATATATTAATTCTATCTATAGAGATACATATTTAACGAAATGACACCACTTGACTAAAGTTACCTATTGGCGTGTTGGTTCTCAGCTGATTTTGTTGTTTGAGGTTGGAGGTTCAAACAACTTATAAACCAACGAGTCAAGATATAACCTACTTATAATTGCGATATCTTTCCTTCTATAAATATCAACACCACTTCCTAAAAGTTCTGTGTACACCACTGAAACAGGCTATTACTGTCCGCCATTGCTTGTCGCAGTTTTCCTTCCCAGAAGAAACTCCTTCTCTTGCAGATCTTCTTCCATTCCCTCATTTTTTTCTTTTTTACTCTTCTCAAGGAGCTCCCACCTTTTTGCTCCCTTGGTGTGCTTACCACCTGAGCAAGCCCCTCTTGTCCCTCATGACTTTCATCACAAAGTAGAAGATATAACAATGGCTCTATTATGGAAATTATTTTGCTATTTATACAGGAACAATCTCGTGTAATTTATCCTTGTGCCCAGGGAAAGGCCACGAGGCTTATGGTTTGAGTTTTGCTTCCTGATTCTATTTAATGTCACTTATTATAAGGTGTTTTAGCGATTCATTGAGCATGATGCAGCCTGAACCATGTCGTGAAAGCAAGGAACTGAAACTGTGCCAGCCAACTTCTTTGTGTTTATGTATTTTTCATGATTTGTTTTTTGCATCATCTTGTGTGAGAACACTTTGTTATGTTTACTGATGAACTGATTGTTGTTTTTCTTTATTCAGGTATGTCAATCGTGCCCTCTATCTTTTGCATCTTACTTGTGGACCTTCTCATCCAAATACTGCTGCAACATATATAAATGTTGCAATGATGGAGGAAGGTCTCGGAAATGTCCACGTTGCACTCAGGTACCTTCACGAGGCTCTTAAGTGTAACCAGAGACTTCTTGGAGCTGACCATATTCAAGTAATTTCTCTCGTCTATCTCTATTATGTTTGTGTCCAGAAGATCAGCCCGTTGACATCTTTAATTTTTCTTAACCCAAATGTTTGTTTCCTCCAGACTGCTGCCAGCTATCATGCTATTGCAATTGCTCTTTCTTTAATGGAAGCATACTCCTTGAGTGTTCAACATGAGCAAACTACACTTCAGATACTGCAAGCTAAACTTGGACCCGATGATTTACGTACTCAGGTATAAATTAGTTTGAAGTCTGGTTATTCAGTTTGTTCTCGGTGATGAACCTCGTGGCAATCTTATTCAGAATTTTCTGCAGGATGCTGCGGCATGGCTTGAGTATTTTGAATCTAAAGCACTTGAGCAGCAGGAAGCTGCACGAAATGGTACCCCGAAGCCTGATGCCTCTATCTCTAGCAAAGGCCATCTAAGGTAGTAATATTCTTTTCGATTCAGTAGTTTTTTTTCCTGTTTCATACTTGCATACGAAGTTTTGTTTTCCTCTTTGGTATGCGTAGTGTCTCGGATTTGTTGGATTACATAGCTCCAGATGCTGAGATGAAGGCTAGAGAAGCGCAAAAGAAGCAAGCTCGTGCAAAGGTTTGTGCTTCTTTCTCCTAATATACACAACCATTTTCTATTTGGATCACTTTACTGAAGTATCCTGTTTAAATTTCCTCATTTATCATATATAGGTTAAAGGCAAAGCAGGGCAAAATGGGGGAATAGTTACCGATGAATTTGAGAAGGATGAACTTCTTTCTCCAACTAGTCCTGTTGTGGAAAACTCCAGTGATAAAGAGAACAAGTCGGAATTAGACAACAAATCAGAATTGAAGATTGCAGAACCCACACCTAAGCAATCTGAACACATTTTGATAGAACAGACAGTACTGGAGAAAAATGACGATGTGATCCTAGAGGATACCTCTGAGGAAGGATGGCAAGAGGCTTTACCCAAAGGTCGTTCAACAATGGGGCGTAAGATTTCTAGTTCTAGGAGACCTAACCTTGCAAAACTTAACACCAACTTCACGAATGCTTCCCATTTACCAAGAGCTCGAGGTAAAACCACTAATTTTCCATCTCCAAGATTAACTCCAAATGAATCTGCGGCGTCATCTGGGCTATCTCCTGCTTCAAAAAAGTTTGTGAAGAGTGCTAGTTTCAGCCCTAAGTTAAACAGTGCTGCTTCACCATCTGGTGGTACTGAGAGATCTTCTAAGCCCAAATCGGCACCGGTCACCCCTGCTCAAGCTGAACAAGTTGTCAAAACTAATTCACTTGTCAGCTCAATCAGTGTTCAGGCAGCTGGAAAACTGTTTTCTTACAAAGAAGTTGCTTTAGCTCCACCTGGTACCATTGTGAAAGCAGTGGCAGAGCAATTGCCAAAGGATAGTAATTCAGAACAAAACAAGGAGACTGTGGCAACTGATTCAACTCTACCGACAACAGCGAGGACCAATGATGGAGAAAAGGCTCAGAAAGTCTGTGAAGAGAAGCAACATGATGATTCTGGTGAGAAATCCAATCAAGCAGTCAATGACGCTCAACAAAGTAAAGAGAAAGCACCTGTATCAGCTGAATCTTCTGAGGGGACAAAAGCTGACACTTCTGGGGAGAAGGACGCAGTTGTCACAGCTTCTACAAATAGCTCCGTTCCGGGTATCCAAAATAATGGTTCTTCCAGTGATTCAAATGCTACTTCCAAAGTCAATATGCCGGAAAGCAAAGCTGCTACTGATTTAGTGACAGAGAAGGATGCTTGTCTTACAAATGAAGGAGCTGCAGTGAAAGAAAAGAATGACGATGAATCTGGTGATCTAGGAAGTGTCACATTGCCAACTGGAGTAGATAAAGATATTACCAGCAATGCTAGTACCATGCCTACTGAATCAGACCAGCAAGGTGATTCTGAGACTGGAAAAGAAGCAACCAAGAAACTTTCGGCAGCTGCACCACCATTTAATCCATCACCTGTTCCAGTTTTTGGCACTATCCCAGCACCAGGTTTCAAGGAGCATGGAGGAATATTGCCCCCTCCTGTGAATATCCCTCCTTTGCTTCCTCTGAGTCCTGTTCGTAGATCACCACATCAGTCAGCAACAGCACGAGTTCCATATGGTCCACGCTTGTCAGGTGGCTATGGTAGGTCTGGAAATCGAGTTCCACGAAACAAGCCTGCTTTTCTCAATGGTGAACCTAATGGGGATGCCAGCCATTTCGCTGTTCCTAGAATCATGAACCCACATGCAGCTGAGTTTGTCCCTGGCCAGCCATGGGTTCCAAATGGCTTTCCAGTTGCTCCAAATGGTTACATGGCTTCACCAAATGGATACCCGATATCACCAAATAGCATACCAGTATCTCCAGATGGTTCTCCAGCATCCTTGAACAGTACACCAGTGACTGAAGACGGACTTTCAATATCTCCAGTTGAAGCAGGAGAGTCCCCTTTAGCTGTAACTCTGGAAGAAGCTGCTGAAAATCACGATACAGCGGTGGCTGATGGGACTGAAGTGGAAACCTCCAGTAGTTTGGTAACTGACGAGACAGAAAGTCAGCAGATCATGCAGGATCAGGAAGAAGATGTAGAAAAACTACATGACATTCCTAAAGATGATGAGAAATCACAGTGTGAAAATGGAGAAATGTCTGTAGATACACCTGCACTATCTGATGAGATAACTGCTTCAAAAGAAACGTGTAGTACTGTCGTTCTTGAGGAGAAAGGAACCAAGCGTTGGGGAGATTATAGTGACGGTGAAAATGAGGTTGTTGAGGTAGCAAGTTGAAGAGATACTACTTTCATGTTAAAAGCATTGACCTGCTCTTCGTCAATTGGTTTTTTGTGTCTTTTACTTTACAGCTGACCGGGTATCTCTGAAGGCCAGAAACTGAACCGCAGAGCTGTTTTCCTGCTTAGATGTCCGGTGAAGATCAAAACCAAGTAATGTGCTGACTTTCTGGTACAGTTTGAATTGGTTGAAGCAAACTCGTTGGAATTTTTATTAGCACGACCACAGGTTGCTGCACAGAGAAAATATAATTATATCGAATCCTAAAGGAACTGAGTCCATCCATGTATTTGTTTATTCCACTTCTCTCTTCAATTTTGTGCACTCGAACAGAAGATGCAAAAGATTGCAACTCTTTCGAGTTTGTCAGATGATACGTTTGAGATGAACACCAGTGCATGGGAAGCAAATCATCTCCTGAAATCGAGTTCAAGATTCATTGTTTTCTCATAGCATACTTTTGCAATAACCAGGTTTGGATGCTGATTACTTCTCAATCTAATAAGTGATGCTTCATAGTTTTAGTGTAGAACTTTTTGTATAGAGTAAAGACAACTTCATGGATTTTGTAATTTTATCTTACCATTTTGTTTAAGTGCAACTCTATGGTTTCTTGAAATCTAGTAATCTACTCTTCTAACTTGCTTTCCCATCTTTACCATATGCCCTTTTACTTTCACAAATATTTTACCTGATTTATTAAACATACCCTGTTTAATCCCACAAATTGGGTCATAAATGTGGTTGGGTAGGGTGGTGTGACACAACCTCACCCCTACCTTGTGAAGATAGAGAGGATGTTCCCTATGGATCATCGGGAAATAAAAGAGCCATTTTAGGGATAATTTCTAATTGTTGCTTCAATTAAGCTAGTTATTTTTATGAATTTTGTGATAATCACTAGTTTACATAAGCTTATAATCTTTCACGCAGAGTCTGTGAAAGGGGTGTGGCGTAGATAATCTATCCTGATGTAAACATTAGTGGCTAATTCTACAGCTTGAATTATGACCTATAGGTCAAATAGAGACAACTTTACCGTTGCTCTAAGATTCCCTTTTAGAGTAAATGATAACTTTGTAAAACTTGTACTTCATCTCATGGATATAAGCACTTCAAGAGAATCAATGGCATGGTGGATTAATTGAAACTTCCAATAACATTACAGAGTACAAAAAAAAAAAATTATATACAAATGCTGGAGTACATGCATTAACCTAACTCCTAACTGTGTGAAAAAGAATGTTGAAGTTTCAATCCCCCTTTGCAGCCATGTCTACCCCATCATACCTTCATTGCAGGGTGGGCCATCCCATTCCTCGTCGCCAATCCATAATAACGAGGGAAGCTACACAATGTGTTAGTGCTGCTGCAACGACGAACACATGGAAGATCTGATGGCTATGTCCTACAAGATCAAATGCACCAGGTTTGCATCTTTCTGGAAATCTTGTCATGTAAAATACTGCCCCAGTAGCATACAAAATGCCCATGATTATCTCATAACCTAGAGCCACAAGTACTTGTGGATGACCATAGTGAAGGAAAAGTGCATGTGTAGCTGGGATCAATCCTGAGAAACCCATAGCTAGAAAGAGAGTAGCCCTAAAGGATCTGAAACGACCGGAGAAGAGAGCCGGGGAGAGGAGGGTGATGATGGCAAGTATACCAAATATAGTAATGGTGGTTAGGTAAAAGATACACCAGTATGGTTGATCACAGAAGATATAGTAAATTGGGCAAAAGAAAGAAGAGACTATCATGAGTGAAATGCCAGCATAATCTAATCTCCAGAAGAAGAGGTTATATCTAAGTGAGTGACAAGCAAATAAATGGGAAAGAGTGCTGGAAATCAAACAACCCATAGCTCCTCCTAAGAAAACAAACCAAGGCCATATGGCTACTTCATAACCATCTCTATTTATGTCTAGAAATGATGGATTTGTTATTTGTCTGGCATAAGAGTCCTGCATTCAAAAGATTAAACTATATGATGCCTTGTTTTTGTTTTGCAGGTCAAAATCTACGTATAAGTGAAACCAAAGGCGGATTCCACTAGTTCAACTGAATCCAATATTTTGACGTGGAAAACAAACATATGTATATATATATGTGTGTGATAAATCACTAAAATTTCAACAAATATTAAAGTTTGAACTCATAACCTCAAAAGTACAATTAATTCAATACAAGGACCATAAAAAATTGAACCCGTCAAGTTTAAATTTTGGATCCACCTATGCTCAAAACAAGCTGCCCCAGAGAAAGGGGTTGCATTCACTTTATTTGGAGCATGAGTCGAGGGTCTATCAGAAACAATTTGGGAATCTTTGAAAATCTTAGTAGCTTAATTGATTGGCGATCTGAACTTTTACCTTGTTGAAGAGGATCTGATTCCCCATCTAGTAATTCTTTTAACCACAATTTTTAAAAAAGAAATATATCGAAAACCGTCTCTACCTCTATCTGCATACATCTTACTTTCTCTAAACTCTACGAGTACGATTACACTAGGTACTAGGTATGTTGTTGTTTTCAAGAAGCATCTTCCATTCCACTAAACAATGAAAGATGTAATGTACTCTCTAAACTCTACTCGTACAATTACACTAGGTACTAGGTATGTTGTTGTTTATTTGTTGTTTTCAAAAAGCGTCTTCCACTCATTTGTCATTATTTATCATCTCTTTTCAGTTCCTTAACAAGAAAGATGTAATGTACTAACTAAATTTTTATAAATTCGTAAAATAAACAACAATAACAAAAACTTTATCGTACACACACCACGTGGATATAAACAAGCATTTCGATTTTTTCTTTATTTACAAACAACAAAAAATCCTCAATTTTTTCCTCCACTATTCACGAAAGATAAGACAGAAAAAAACAAAAAGAACAACAAAAGCACCAAATTAGGAAAATATAGAAATAAAAACCAAGTGCATGTGATATACAGCTAAAATTACTCCTAAACAATTCTAGCTCTAATCAATTCAAAATAGAAATTAAGCAATAAAAGGTGGATTCTTTTTGTGTTTTGACTAGATATGAAATTTAAGGAAAATTTTGGAATTTGTGATCTGAAGCAGATATTTATGTGTATAAAATATATTTGGAATAATAGTACTTTTGGTCCCCTTAATTATTATTATTATATTAGTAAATTTTAGTTTCGGTTCTTTCTTTTTTTGGTTAACAAGATTATATATTATAGTCCTTCTGTCTTGAAATACTTAACGTCTTTGTTAAAAGTCTATCTTGAATATTAATTGTTATTTTAAAAGTTGAAAATAAAATGAATTATGTTTTCCTTATTTTATTCTTGGTAGTAATTATATTTAAAAATTACAAACACCTTAATTCTTCTTCATTATACCTTAAGACATAAATAAATGCAATATCTTCAAACATCCCTCCTAATTACTCCCTTGTTTTAATTTGTTTGTTTGATTTTGATTTGTTAGAAAGTAAATAAATTTTTTGAATCTAAATGTGTCAAAATACGCTTTAAACATGTCATATGAAAAGTTAGAATTAAATTAAAAAGATTGAAACGCTTCAGTATTATTTTTGTAAAAGACGTAAAACAAAAAGAAGGCAAATTAATGCACTAAGCTCATGCTATGTGCGGGATTTGGAAAAGACCAAATTATAAGAGTTTATTATACACAGTCTTAAACAATATTCATAAAATGGCTCAAACTTATATCCTCATAATAACAACTTAACCAATTAAGTTAATGTTTCTCTTGTAATTTGATACCAAAGGACGAGTAAATGAAAAACGCGATTAAAAAGGGACTAGGGAGTATGTACGTTATACTATCATTCTTGTAATCAAAAGATCCTAATAAAACGTGTTACCTACAATACCCCTAACATTTCGCGCCAATATATACAAAGTTGATCGGAAAACTCACCGGAAAGGAATCGCCGGAGCCATTATTCTTCATATTCATCCATTCTCCATCACTCGTTCCTCTGTTCATCATCATCCAATTTCAGTTAAAAATGACCAAAATAGATACAAAACACCGTCGAAATTACTTCAAAAAACCGAACCTGAAAACTCCGGCGAACAAATTCTCCACCGTCGTCGTCTTCTCCGTAAAACTCATCACTGTCAATGTCACAAATACCACAAATCCTCCCAAATGCCTAATCAAAAACACAAAATCCCCCCAAAAAAAAATCAGAAAAAAATTCAATAAAAATGCAAATCTCAAATCGCCGAAAATTAATTCTCCTCCTTACGTCCAAATATTTAACGTTTCATTATGCCATGAAAATAAGCTGAGAGCAATATCCTTCAAAGGCCATTCACATCGATAATAATCTCTGATGAATTCGTTATCCTGAAGGTATTCAGGTAATGCTTCGTATTTTACCAATTTTTTTCTCCGATCTAATTTCTGATCGTTTTCTCTGATTGTTTTATCGATTCGATCTGCTGAGTCGACTCGTTCGCCATCTCTGAGTTCTGAAATCTTCTTTCCTCTTCGTTTCATTTTAGCGAACGAGCGAGTTTGAGCTCCGACGAGTCGATCTCAGCCCCCGGCGAATTTTCGCCGGAAAACTTTGAATTTTTCGCCGGAAAGCTTTGAATGAACGTGTTTAAAAAAAATGCTAATTTTGTATCAAATGCGTGAAAGCTAATTGAAAGTTGCAAACACACACAAATATTTATAGTAGCAAATGACGTGCAGCCACTAATTATTATTATTATATTTTAAATAAGATAAAATAAAAAAGTAATTTTTGGATTAGTTTTTTTTTTTTGTTTTCCAGGGTGTTTTTTGTTTTCATTAATAAAAGAGAAACACCGATAAACATGGTGTTTAAGTACGGTATAAAAAAATATTTATACGATCCTAGAGTACGATCATGGTCACAGATAAATCATTGTAATAAATATTTATCTGTAATATGATAAAAGATAGTAATGAATAATCGATTAAAATAAGTTAAACTACACTGATCGTGTAAGTATTTTCTTAATTTAACATAACATAGTAGATTTACTTCCCATATATTATGAATATAAGATTATAAGTATATAACAAGTTATAAATATGATTTTTTTTTCTTTCCATAGTAATTTTCCTTAATTAGTGTATCTTTCAACTTATTAAACTAAATTATCAATATTTACAATTCAATAATGAACATAGTTTATATGCATAGTGTCATTCAATAATATAATATATCTTTTACATTTTAAATAATAACATATTTTGTAAAATTGATGTAAGAAGATAAGGTGTACGTACATTTTATACCTAATTTTACATCCCTAATGATATCCTGTGGGTGGGATATAAAGATGAACCGTACACATCTCTATTTTATAAGATAAATAGATTATTTCTGATATATTCTCAAGAATATCCTATATGTGGGATATAAAGATAGAGTGCACGCAGATCTTATCTCTATCTTTATAGCTCTTTATTTTTTATACAATTCTCGAGGATATCCTATGGATGAGATATGGAGATGGTGTGTGCTACGTCGTAAGTTTTATCTCTACTTTTATAGAAAAGTTATTTCTGATAGAGCCTCAAATTAAAAAAAATAAAAATAGATTTGACATCTTCCATCATTTTATTTTTAAGTTAAGAATTTTTTAATTTTTTTTTGAGTAAAGAAATGGCAGTCCATTTTAGTGTGAGTTATATTAAAAAAAAAAAATGAAACTTTTAAGATGAGGGAAGGTGAGAAATGTTATTTGAGTGATATGTTAATTTTTAAATATTCTTGGTAAAATGAAGTTGGTGGATTCACGTGCTATTATATTATCTATGCTAAATCTTAAAAGATTGTTAAGACGTGAGGAAAAGTTCTTTTGCTTTCTCACTCAACTCGTCCGATATTTGTATTGAGATTCGATTAAATTCAAATTCACATACCGTAGGATACGTTTTTAGGGATAACACTTCCAACATGATTTGTTTTTAGTTATTTCTAAAATTTTGAATTTAAGACTTTTGATTATCGATGAAGAGATTCTAGTTATTCCATCACAACCTATATTAATTATTAAGAGTTAAGACCCTTTCATCATCATTTAAGATGTGTTTGATATGATAACGGTTTTTTTTTCACGAAACTTTTCTTGAAATAAAATCAAGAAAATATTTTCAAGTATCTGATTTGGTACAAAGAATATTTTTCAACAAGATATATATTAAAACTAATTATAATATCAACAAATTGGATTTATTTTGATGAAACTTTTACATACTACTAAAAATTAATATATTGTGTAATTGTTAGTCGAAGTAAATAATATGAAGTTAAAAGTTACTACTAGGATAAATCGTAAAGTAAAATGATTTTCGCCCATAAATAAAGAGAAAAATAACTTTTATCGTGTCAAACACTGAAAAAATAAATTAATTAGATCACACATTTTGAATATCAAATGGTTAAATCAAAGGGTCTCAATCACCAAAGACTTCCACATAAATATATTTTCCTTAAATCATTTTTCCACCGACCAAACACACAAAGATTCTTATTATATTCGAATTGGAAAATATAATTTTTCTAGATAAGAAGTTCAACCCTTTGAGTGATCCTCATTTCTGGTCTATATAAATCCAAATTAATTAGACCAGACATTTTAAATGTCGAATGGTTTATATCAATAATGAAAAAGATAAAAAGCAAAATATAACTTTTTTTATTTTCTTGATTTTTTTTTTTTTTGTGTTTGACTATTAATTGAATTTTCATGGAGTACTTAGAAAAGAAAAGTGCTCTGCTGGCTTTTGCCTAAGATTCGTTGGAGCATATTGTAAGATTCCTTAAGAGCATCATTGGAAGTAAATAATCTATATATTCTATTCGTTTCGAAATACTTGTCACATTTGATCTGTTTTTGAGTGTTAATATGATTAACTTATGAAGTTAAATTAGATTAAAATTAAATCAATAATTTAAATATATAAAAATTATACGAAAAAAATTGTGAACTATAATTTTTCTCCATATCAATATGGTGAAAAAATACATGTCAAAATATTGATAAAAAAATTATATAGTGTAACTCTTGAAAAATGAAACGTGATAAGTATTTTGAAATAGTGAAAGTAAATACTTTGTAAGATTTTCCTAAACTTTAAGTAATTCTATCTTATATTATTATTAGTAAAATTATTCGCGCTGTGCGAAAATTTAACATCACAGAATTTATAAAATAATTGTTAAAATCTAACAGTCATTAAAACTAAAACACTATATTATCTTACATACAAAATTGCGTAGTAACGAACATCAATAATGTAAAGAAAATAAAAATAATAGCATTTTATTATTTATCCTTAATAACAAGTATAAATTAATGACTCTAATAAAAATACATATCAAGATCTGTAATCATATAATGAAACAGAAACGAAAAAATCAAGCTCACTGAATGCACAGTGTCCCCTTAAGGAAATTATTCCCCTCTAGTACCCAAGGTTTAAAGGAATAGATTATCTCAAGAAGAACAATTCTATTCACCAGTGTATTGTTACAAAAACAATGTTGACAGTGAGTCACTCAATAGGAGCAAAGTACACGAATAGGTAAATGTGCAGAAGAAGAAGAACTTCAGAATTTTTGTTGTTTTAAAATGAGAAGAAATCCATGTATTTATAAACAACAAAGGATAGTGTGAACAAATGTTTATTAGTGCCTTATCGGAAATGTCACAACTATTTGAAAAAGTTGCAACCCTTCAAAAGGGTCACAACTTTTCAAAAAAGTTACAACTTTTCATGAAAGAGAAGATTAGTTTTGGAAATAAATAAATTAAAAGGAAATTTTGATTTGTGATGGCTCCACGTAGGTGGACCTATAGTTCTATTATATATATATGATAAATGATTTTTATAATTTCTCATTATAGTTCTTTATTTTTTTTAAAAAGATTCAGCCCCCACAAAGGCTTAATCCAAAGAAAATAAAACGGAGACAATAAATAAAATAAAAATAAAAGACAACAAAATTCAAATGAACAAAAGCTGATCCATCAATCGAATAAAGGAACCTTCCACCAGTTTCTAATTATAGTTAGATGGTTGTATAATGTTTATTTCGTTATACCAATTAAATTTTCTTTTCAATCGAGTTTTGATGATGTATTATATTATATGTTCTGCAACATTATTTTATTGTTACGATCATAAAAAAATCAGGATAAATTAATAATGTTATTATGGAGTTCTTTTAATCATTTTGTTTATTTTTTAAAAAACAAATATACTAGTTTCTATTTATTAGGAGAAGATTAATTTTATGATTAGAAGTAACTTTTAAAAACAAATCCAAATCTTTACTAAGAGAAGCAAAATAAGGATCCCTCTTTAAAATATTGAAGCAATACATTTTGTAATTTAAAAGTAACTAATCATAATCATGTTGCTTTGTTTATCCCAAACAAGACAACTAGCTTAGCCTTGCATTTAAGCCACCAATAGTCAATTTTTAAAATAAAATAAATTATGTTAAATATTACACCACAAAGGCAAATTGGTTAGGGTAAAAGTAAATATACTAGAAAAATGTAAAATTGATTGAGAAGAAAAAGATTGGCTCACATGGTGTTGAATCCTAATTAGTTAAAGTCGAAGGTAAGTTTTACAGAACAATTATAAAAAAGGAGATGTTAGACGGCTAAAATTTGATATATTCATAAAAAATGAGTGTGGTTGATATGTGTGATATGAATTGATTTCAAGATAGATCTAATTTGACATGATGTCAGAATCAAACCCATTAAGTTTGATCATGTGAGACTCCTAGCATGTGTGACGTTATGAGTATAGTACTTCTGATCCTTAAATGTCACGCTCCGGAATCCCAAAGAGAGAATGACTAGTCTGAGTGTGAAAAGGAAGGGGTATTGATAAGAATGATCCCACATCAGATCGGAACAAGAACTTTGAGCTCTTTATAAGTCGTGGACAATCCTCCTCCTATTAAATTAGCTTTTGGGGTGACTTAGTTTGACAAAATGCAAAAGCTAAAATTGATGTGCAGGAACATAAGGAGGTATTAAAAATAGACGAACTAGACCTAAACACAATGAAAGAAAAAGATTCATATATATGATATACTCGATCTAGTAGTTGAGAATATACTTTAGAACTTTTAGTAATATATTTCAATTTATTAAGAACTGACACTAATTTAAATCATCTTTTAACATAAAGAGAACTTCTATTGCTATTGCAAATATGGCTCAAAATTTGTTTATTTTTATCCTTATTTATTTATTAAGATATAATTTTCTTTATTGAATATCTACTTCCTTTATTTATGTTTCATCTCTTTATATTTGAGTGCAGTCTTCAAGGACAATTTTTATTAAACTTAAAATTGAAAATAAAATAAAGTTTATCTTGAACTTTTAAAATGAAAAATAATTGAAAATATTTATTTTTAAAAATCATAACAAATAATTTGAAACAAAGGAAGTAGATACTACTATTTTCTGAATTAACAGTGATTATCAATGAGATTCCAAAGATAAAATCAAATAATATAATATTTAAGACTGAGGAAGTAGAATTAAATTAATTAAAAGGCTGCAAGATTCCCACGTTGATAAATTGATCGAGATAAACAAAGAGAAAAATCAGAAAATAGTTGAAGAAATCTAAATCTCAGAGCAAAATCTCTAAGATTATTATATTAGATATTTACAAACCAATTCAACTGGTTATAGTTGGCAAATCCTAATAAATTTTTCTTTCTTTATATCCGATATTAAATTTAGTAATTCGACTAATTTAAATTCATCACACAAGATTCGAATGTAAGGCCTTGGGTAAGCTGAGGCGAGAAACACATTAATTAAGTGGAGCCTCCTTTTAGAATTAATTGATAATTATTTGATAATAATGCAAGAAGCCTTTTCACATTTACATAATAAACAAAGAGGAATAACAGTAATTTTTTTATTTTTTTAAAAAGACCTTAGATTGAAAGAATCTAGGGAAATCACAAAAACATGGAGACCATAAACACACAACAAAATTGGTGGAATGGAGAAAAAAGGTGGACCATTTTTCGAGTTTTGTGTATTTTTTCATGTTGATGTTTTTTGTATCGTTTCAATTTTAAAGGATATCCTCGAAGGAATGAACATAATTACTCAAGTTCTGCCATATTAGTTGAACTTCTAAAAAGCCCATTGCGAAATGGGCTGCTTGCAAAAAATTGGGCTTTCATCTGAAAAAGCAATTTAAGGGAGAACTATTTTATTAGATATATATTCATACCATATATATTAATTCTATTTATACTTTCAAATAATTATATATTGTATGATTAATTAAGAATTATTTTTCTACCAGATACATTAAAATAGGGAAAGAGGAAAGCCAAATAGGGAGAGAGATAATTATGTACTCTAGATACATGTGAATCATACTAGACACATGTATTTGTGTGTATTCGGTATGATTCACATATATCTGGAATACCATATATATATAAGAGAGTCACAAGCAAGATGAGAGGTAGGCGAGCGAGAGTTGTCGATGTATTCTAGATACGTGTGAATTCACTTGAATACTGTGTATCTAGAATAAATAACACCTAATTTTGACCTCATGTATCTTGAGATACATGTATTTGGATGTACTTAATACACCAAAATCTGATAAGATTTCTAATATAACAAACTAGAGTATATCTAAATAATTAGCTCCTAAGCCAGTGAGATTTCACTAAATTTCCTCGGTTTTTATCACCATACTGGATCATCACTAAGTTAAATTGACATGTATTGTAACTTATGGTGGAAGCTTACAATATGTCGATTTCTATAGCATAACAATAACACTAATATATTGGTGCAATTTTTAAGTGGGATCTGTGCGCAATTTTACTCCTATCTTATGAAGCTATAAAAGTTATTTTCGATAGATCATCCAATCAAGTAAGACATAGAAAAAAAAATTATAATATAAAGTAAATGCATAAGCAAAGAAGCAAAAATGAAGAGTAAGATAGTATGAGAGTAACAATAAGAATACTAAAAAAGAACTAGGCAACACTTGACTACTTACTAACCTTCTACCCTAGTTCTTGACCTCCATATTTTTTTATTTAAGATCGTGTATTCGGTAAGCTGCAAGTATGTCATGTCTTACCTAATCACCTTTCTCTTAAACTTCTTTTGCCTACCTATAATCAGCCTCTCACACCTTTTTGCCGGAAAGTCATGCATCTTTTTTTCATATACTTGAATCATCCTAACTTTGCCTTTCTTATCTTATTTTATATAGAGGTCACTCCTATCTTGTCTCGAATAACTTTGTTCCTGATTCTATCTCTTAGTATGCACACACATCTGATTCATCTCAACATTCTTATTTTCACTGCTCTCATCTTTACGTGTGAATTCTTGATGATCAACATTTCACCCCGTATAATACAACCATATACCTATCACTTTATAAAACTTACATTTAGAACTCGATGATACAATCTTATCACACGAGACCTCAATATGTCTACTTTTTACAATATAGTAACCTCACCTTCCCCATAGTGTTATATATAGTCCCAAAGTCTACTAAAACCCTCAAAGCTAAAACCCCTCACACAACAATGGCAGTACTCACTTCTTCTCAAAATCTCCAAGTTCACCGTTTCCCTCAAGATCACTACATTGACTCCCTCCGTTGGCTACCTCAACTCTCAGCTTTCCACCGTCACATCATCCTTGCAGCTTTCGATTCCGAATCCTCAACTTCTTCACTCCAAATCTTAAACAGTTCAAATTCAAGCTCAAATCCACCAGAACTCACATTTCAATCTTCACTCACAACCCCATCAAGAATCACTTCATTGACAACTTCGCAAAACCCCAATAAACCCCTTATAGCTGCTTCCACGTTTTCGGGTTCGCTGCTGCTTTATACAGCTGATTTGGTTAATGGGTCGTTGGAATTTGTGGATTCGGTGCCGGAAAAGGGGTTTCATTTGGGTCGGGTTAATGGGATTGATGTGAGTGAAAATGGGTCGGAGTTTGTGAGTGTTGGGGAAGATGGGAGGATTAATTGGGTGAGTTTTGTTGGAGGGGGGTTGAGTACTAGGAAGGTGTTTGATAGTAATGGGTTGGTTTCGTATGGCGCAGTGAAGTGGGCGTCTCCGGTGGAGTTTGTGAGTGGTGGATTGGGATTTGGTCTGCAATGGTGGGATCAACGACGCCCCGGTGGACCTGTTTCGCAGTTTAAAGCTAATTGGTAATGGGATTTTAGCTGCGTTGCTATTCATTTCTTGTATATATTGATATCTGAGTTTTTTGGTTGAATGTTCATGAATGTATATATGCATGGTGTATTGTTTGTGGTTCTTTGTTAATTGGTTTTGGTAGACTTCTTAGTCTTACTTGTGGAATATTTGATAACAAGTACACTGAAGTAAACTGAAGTTGATGTGAAGTAAAGATGCTGACTTTGATTGGTTTCGATAGACTTCTTACTCATGGAATATTTGATAACAAAGTACTGAAGTGAACTGAAGTTGATGTGAAGTGAAGATGCTGACTTTTTATTGTAAAATTACCGTGGCGTCTCAGCTATCACCTATAGGTCTAAATCTTAGTTAAAGTAGATAAGAGGGAGCCTATTTGGAATGAGGGAATTGAGCCATTATATATTTGAATAGATGATATGTTTCAGCTTAGAGCTATGCTACTATCTTGATATTGAGCTGTTGAAAGGAAACACAAAAGGAGGAGGAAAAAGTAATCTTTTACCCATCTCTTTAGCATGGACTTGCAATTTGGATCCATCTCGGCCCATAAAAAATAGAAGATAAATTTTCTGTTGATTTTCAACTCCTTAGTCATAGCATGGAAGACTCTCTCTTTGTGATTCTATGATATACATCTTTTACCTGGCTAGACTGTTGTTTCGTATTGTATTGAGGTGAACTTTTTTTTGAAAGTGTGTTTGACTACATCGCAGGACGCGTGGAACTACTTCTGGCATTGTTCATTCAATTGATATTCATCCATCAAGAAAGCATACTTGTCTTGTAAGCTGATATTCCTGCCTTCCGTTTTAAGTGTTGATTAACAATGCTTGTCAACCCTCATTCCTTGACCCTTTTTTCCTTTTTGATAACGGTGGTATTTGACTTAGCTTGTGAATACAACTTACCTGATGTAATCCACCGGATACCTATTACCTTCTATCAACTGAGCTAACAGGAAACTCTACCTATCAAGACTTAGGAAAATGAGAAGTATATTACCTAGTTTGCCTTTTTTGTGATTCCAACCATGGCCAAGGTCGTCAGCAGATCTTTGACCACTAGTTCACCCCTCATTCCCTACCTTAACAAGCTGAAACATAAAACTTCAATTACAGTTTTATTTGCTAGCAGGAGGTGAACTTATGGTTAAATGGAACATAATTTTGAGAGGTGATAATTAAGAGAAGAAAGGTTGTGACTGACTACCTTGACTTTCAGTTGCTGATAAAATTGAAATATTGTGCCACTTCAATGTGGTTAAAACATGTATTGATATTATCAGAAATTCTAAAGTAGTGAGGGAATCATTAGTGGCATTGCTGACAAGGAGTGTACCAGTGCCATTCAACGTCATAACTAGACTAGCAGAATATTTTTTCACATAGAAAAACTGTAGCTAATAGCATATCTATACGGATGTCTTCACGAGTATGTTATTTGTATTTAACCGTGATAGATCTGATGGACTTCCCTTCAACAAATTCTTAATTGAGAGTTCATTTCTAAGAAATCAGCTGAAGTCCAAAACTCAAGGGACCAAGTAATTGAAGTATCTTCTTTTCCTATTTTATTTTTTTCTCTTTTTTTGGAGGTGGGGAGGGAATGAAGTGGAGATTATTAGAAGCAAAAGAACCAGGTCACTAGTACTAAGGGCAATTATTTTCTAGGTTATGACTGAAAATGCCTGGATGTTTAACTTGTTCGGCTTGCAAGGTTGTTTCAAGTTTAATGTCTATAATTCTACTGTGTTTCTGAAGGCAGGAGGTTCTTCTGGTACTGTGTTTGCATGGGATCTTCGCTGGCAACAGCAGCCTATAATGCTTTCTGGTGTTGGAACCAGTGATTTGTCTGCTCTTTCACCATCGGAAAGTGATGTTTGGGAGGTCCAGTATGACAACTATACTACTTCATCCAACTACCGAAACGTGTCAGAATCACGTGTTCTTCCTGCCATGATTTGCTCAGAGGATGGCATTCTTGCCATAATTGAACAAGGTATAGAACATAGACCTTCTTTTCGGTGTTTTTCGTGTATGAGTTGTTTCTGATGGTCTCGATTGGTTTGGTTTGTCTTTGTTTGCCCTAGGTGAAGAACCCGTCGAGCTTCTTGCTGAACCTTGTGCCATCAACACCTTTGACATCGATCGACAAAACCCATCAGTATGTGAAACCGTATCTGATGATAACTTCGATGTGCTTACGTTCTTTAAGAGCATCATTTCAAGATGTTTGGTTGCAAATAATAGTATATCATTGAAATAATGGGGGAAGAATAGTGGAAAACTTGTTTGAGAGTATTTCAAGTAAATTAATGGTTTTCACTTGCAAAACTTCAACTTTTTACAAGTGAAACTCATGTCCAAACACCATTTCAACTTTCAAATACTCTTAATTCCCTATTTTCAACTTCAATTGAAGTGAGATTAGAATATCACTTTCAATACCTCTATGTCCGAGATAATCCTTTACTCCCTAGCAAATGTGAATTGAGTAGCATATCAGAAACCTGAAGCAGGGGTAGGAGGATCATCTGATCTTAGCATTATCCTCTACTCAACCAAACTGATAGAGAAGGTTGGACCAATCGTGATAAGAAGTGAGGCTTGTGACCGGACCAGGGGGAAGGGAGTCGGGTAGAACTGTATTTGCTGAGCCAAGCAACAACAACAAACCCAGTGTAATCCCACAGGTGGGGTCTAGGGAGGGTAGAGTGTCCTTACCCCTACCTTTGAGAAGGTGGAGAGGTTGTTTCCAAGTTGGACCAAAATCAACAGAGATTGGTGTTGCAAGGGCAAAGTGAATATCACTTCGCTCTGTGTGTCCAGGCGTCTATGAATTCACCTTTTGCTTTGCTTGACATTTCATTTTCTTATCAACCTATTAATGATATGCATTTAACATCAAGACCATTATTACCTTGCAGGACATTGTTTGTAGTTTGGAGTGGGAGTCCATAGCCATCTTGACAAGGTCTTGACTGCTTCTTCTGAAGCTGAGAACTTTGACTATACAGCAGCAGATTTTGTTGTATTTTGAATTGCTATATGGTTGAATTCTTCTGTTAATTATAATTATTATGAGCATGTGTGTTTTTGTAAAGGAAAAATGTTGGCAAACCTGAAGGATTTACAGATATATATTGATAATATTGACCAACATTAGTGTGTACATATAGAGTTATTTTTAGGTAATTTGACTAATCTCTTTTACATCAAATATTAACTTAAGACTTTATGCAACACTATATGCTTCAACTAGAAAGTCAACCCAACACTCGCTAGAATGATAAGTATTTCTTTATTTCTATTTAGAGGTTTTGAGTTGAACTTTAATTGTGAAGTCATTTTTGTTAGATTTCCAATTTTGGATTTGTATCAATATAGATATCGAATATCGGATGAAAACAAAAGAATTAGACAGCCCATTAAAGTTTATGCCAAATCTTTTTAAGTTTTTAATTTACACCCACTTGATTAGTGAGATTGGGAGGGTTAGTATTCTCTTAAGACGGGTGTAGAACATATTACTGAAAGTCTCAATTTCTATTCGTCAAAATGGAGATTTTAATTTCAAAAGGTATTTAACTTCTAGGGTCATCATCAATCACGGGAAGAAAAGAATGAACTACTTAAAATCTCAATTCCTATTCGCTCAAGTAGAGAGTTCTACTCAAATCTAATAATCCCAAACAAGTCTATATACTATTTTAACTAACATATGTTTATTTAATTGAAGTCATATTGGTTGAAAAAAATTTCTAAAGCTACTAATCAAATCCTCCCGACTGATCAAAACATAAAATTTGCACATCATCCCTCCCCCCCCTCTTCCCCTCCACCCCTTTTTTTTTTACGAAGGATAAAGGAGAAAACAATATATACATTAAATCAATTGATTCGTCGTGATAAAGTTAAAAACAAAGTTTAAATGAGTAATGAGAGATAATATTATTAGTCATATGAGTGTGTCAAAGTGTAATTTCACAAACAATAAGGGTACTTTACTATATTTCCATAAAAATGAATTGAGGTCCATAAAATTTTTAGAAAAAAAATACCACAAAAGGATAGAAAAAGAGCCATTTTCAATCCTCACATTATCCATATATCAAAAAAAAAACTTCAAGAAAACAAAGTTTCAATGACTCTAACAATGGCTTCTTCATCTTCAACTTCACTATTCTCCACAGTTCTAAACTTTTCCCTTCGAAAATCAACAGGTTTTACTTGCCGCACCTCTGTTAACATTCCATCAATTGCCAAGAAAACATCACTCAGTCTCAGTTCTTCAAAGAACATATCAAGTTTTACCCCAATTGTCTTCGAGAAAGTTTCGATTGCTGCAACACCCACTAATGGAAATTCAAAGACATTGACTGTAGAGTGCCATAAAGGGTATAAAATGAAGACCCACAAAGTAAAGATTCTATTTTTATCACTGGTTTTGCTGTTTGTGTGTGTTTGAGTTTTGGTTTGGGTGGAGGTTTTCTGTTGGAATTGTTGATTTGGGTGTTTGAATTTGTGATAATCTTGGAAATTTCAATCCACAGCCTTTAACTGTAGTGTGTGGCAAAGGGTACAAAAGTTTCTATTTTTCTCACTGTTTTTGCTCTCTCTGTGTGTGTTTGAGTTAGGTTTGTTGTGCAGGTTTTATGTGGGAATTGTGATTAGGGTGTTAGGATGTGTGCCAAAGGGTACAAAATGAAGACCCTCAAAGTAAAGTTTGCTTCTTTTTTGCTCACTATAGTGTGTGTGGTTTTGGTATGTGTGGAGGTTCCTATGGGAATTGTAATTGGGTGTTTAAATTTCCGGAGAATCTTAGTGGCTAAGTTGGTTGACTATCTGAATTTTCACGTTGTTGGTAAGGGTTAGATTCCCACGTATTAATTCCCAAATGCATTTCCCCCAATTTTGGAAGGAAAAAAAAGAAAGTGTTTGAACGTGTCCCAAAGGAGACAGAATGAAGAATAGGGGTGTGCAGCGGTAGGTTCGGTTTTATGTATTATCGGTTTAAAAGTATTGGTTTATTGGTCGGTTCGGTTGCCATTATATTTAATGTGTGTGTATGCATATGTGGAGATTTTTTGTGGAGAGAAAATAACTTGTAAAGGGGATTTAGATGCTCGGCCGCTCTCTTTTTCTATGTCTTTTACCTTAACTGTAAAAATGAAGACCCACAAAGTAAAGTTTGCATTTTTTTGTGTGTGTGTTTGGATATTAAAGTGTGGAGGTTTTCTGTGGGGATTGTGAATTGGGTGTTTGAATTTGTGATAATCTTGGAAATTTCAGGCTTCAGCAAAGAGGTTTAAGGTGTCTGGTAGTGGGAAGATAATGAGGAGGAGAGCTGGGAAGCAGCATTTGCTTAGGAAGAAGAATACCAAAAGGAAAAATAGGCTCTCGAAAACGGTTTGACTTCTTTCTCTCAGAACTCATACATCCTATTGTGAAACTTTTATATAAATTATTTGCTTGTTATCAGTCTGGAATATCAGTTTCTTGTCAAACCTACTCCGAATGCCTGAATAGATTTCAGAATTGTAACTTATCCTGTTTATGTCCCATGGTGTCATATGTCATAGGGAATGCAACTTTTAATTCATTCGTTGAAGTAGAAATCCGGCGATGATCTTCAGAACATTGTTTTAACGACAATGCATTTTGCAAGAGTTCTAGTTTACGTGCATTTTTCCAACAAAGTTGTGCAACTTTTGCATATCAAGTAATCGGAACATAGAAAGAACAATCTCTGCTCTATATTTGAGGAATTATAGAGCCATAAAAAAGTGTATTAATTGTTGTAATGTAATGGTGATCAGTGAATTTAGGAAGAGACTCAGCTTTTATATCGTATTGATAAGACAATGAAAAGAGACACTGACACTTGGTGAATCATTCCACGGGATATCATTTTTTTTGTGTGCAAATATTTATTGCTGATTTGCAGTTCCAAGCGAAGGGAAAGAACTATGTATTCCCTAGTTTTGGGTTATATATAGAACTCATTTTTGTGTCAAAGAATTATTATGCAGCACATGATACGACTAGTGTTGATGTTCTATTAATATTCAAATGCAAATTTGAGATGTTGTGAAGAGAAAATATACTTAATTTAATCTCAATTGGCAATTGCCGTTAGCTGGTTCATTTGGATATAAGGGTCTATGGTTTCTTTACCCATATGTTACTTCATGGAGTGTGCAGGTCGAAAAACCTTTAGAGTTATTCTCTTTACCCATTAACCTTTCCTATTCTTCCTGGCCGTGTAGTGTGCCACACTTTAGAAACGCCAAAGAAGTTACCTTCACTTACTAGTGCAAGCTTCGTGCCAGCCAATGGTCCTTATCAACAATCAAGAGGTTGAAGCACCATTCACATCCACCTACCGAAGGAACATGCTACTGATCTCTAACTCAAAGGACTGCATACTTCCAATTCCATATAGCTAACCCCAAGCTCTTCCATTGCCTGAATTAACAACTCGAACTCCTATCTCAGTGCTTCTTGTAACTCTCTCAATATGGATACAATAACTGTGATGGAAATTTCACCTCTACCATCAATAGGTTTAGCCAGGGCATGTACAACACGACCCAAATAAGCCTCACTCACAGGTATCTGAGCAATTCTTCCCGCTGCTTGTACAGAACTTAAGTGTATTAGCTTTGGTGGCAATAAATAGTACCCACTTCTGTAAATGACTGTTGAATTGGGTTTAGGACTACGCCTATGTACCAAATAAGCCTTGCTTTCTGATAGTGATGCAGAATCCTAGGTATTTGGCTAGCCATAAGCTGACATGATTTGTTCACTAATTTTTGTGGATACAATAACAACAACAACTATGCTCAAAATCCCAATCTAGTTGGGGTCGCCTATATGTTCTTCATGATCCATTGTGCTTTATTTGGACCTGTTTCAACTATTTTTTGTGTATCTGTAAAATAAAAATGTCATTGTCGTAGTCAGTAGGAGCAGTAACTTTTTCTTCTTAGCTAATTGAGGAACTACGCATGGTTTAGTACTCATTAGGAGAGTTAGAATGTCATTTACGCATTTGTGAGATACTTGTTTTTAAGATAGTTCTGAACATTTCATATGACGATTCCATGATTGCCCAATAGTTTGTCCAGCAGGTCCTGTAAGCGTGCTGTCAAGTACAAGTTAATTACTTATACTGCCCAACGGCCAACACAATGATGTTTATTTCTTGTCATAGTCATACCGAGTCTAGCTCTAGTTTTTGGCATCTTTGATGCAATCTAAATGATTGTATTTTCTTCCATTGTGCATTTTGGGATTGTGTAATTTTATTGCATGTCACTTTCTAGAAATGGCAAAGAAGCCCCCGTTGGCACCCTTTACCTTTACTTTCCATGTCTCTAATAAAACCACTTGTTTTCGATAAAGATGTTCTCAAATGGTGTTCGATTCATCCATATCTGCAGGTTCTCCCACTACCCTACCTATGCATTGCCTTTTCCTTCACAGTTTCATTGAAATTTGCACCACTTATCTGCTCATATTTATGATACCACCAGCCGAATCTCGCTCATGTCTTGTCACTTGTTAGCTAAAGAATTGCTTGCCTATATGAAAAAGTTATCACTCTTGTCAATTCAGTCTATCCTTTCCAGCTGCATTATGATTATGCGATTCACCAAAATGTCCTACAACAAACCAAGAAGTCTATTGCTACTTTAACGGTACCCTTGGAATTAGTCAAGGTGTGGGCAAGCTGGCCCAAACACCACGATTATCCAAAAATAAAAGTTTGTTGCTACTTTGCTACCAACTACCAACTACCAACTATCAGACCTTACCTTCCTAAGATCTATGCCTTAGTATTGAAAGGCTATTCTTATTGCAGTATAAAATGAGCTATGGTTTAAGGGAATAGAAGATAAAACAGATATAACTTGAAGCTGAAAATATCAAGAATGAACGTATGTGTATTTTCTGGCGAATGAAACTCTCTGATTTTTGGCGTAAGATTTGTTGTACACTTTCTTCAAAGTTAGATGACTCATCATATGATGTTTGTGTTACACAGGTACAAGTTGACCGCAGTGATTACAACAATGTAATTGGTGCATTGCCTTACTTGAAGGTAAACCGAGCCAAGTAGGTCGAGCTGCAGTTAGAAACATACTCTTCATCAAGTTGCCAGAACCCGACGGGGTTCTCTCTTTTTGTGTAGAGGATGAAGAAACACCATTGCTTGATACACTTTTCCAACTTTAATCCATCTGAAGTTCTTTGTACTAATGATTTTTCATATCATTTAGACTTGTTAAGCACCAGTAAATTCTGTTTCTTTTTGCCCTTTTAAGTTTTACTATAAACTCTTCAACATCAACTTATAATGATCAATTTGTAATTTTTTTATGCAAGTGAGCTTCTATTTTCTTAACTTGCCTTGTATGGTAGTCATTTCTCCTCCTTTTTTTCTTTTTTTCTTTTTCGGTGTCTGATACCTGCATTGAGAGACTATTCTTTGCGTTCATAGATTGTGATTATGATTTATGTTTATGCAAGATTACTATAAAGATAAGGATTCATATTTGTGCCATTAGGCGCACATCATGAGTTTTGGATCAAGCATTGCTTGCCCTCAGAGATTTCTCGATTATCAATATAAGAAGTCTAGTTTCTTTGATAGTGTACATTTATTAACTTGTCCCCTCCTTGTTAATTGTTTATTTAGGTGTCCATCATGAGTTTGAAACTTTCAAGTTTCGAAACATGTGTCACTAATTTTCGGGGATATCTCGATTATTAATAACTATAAGTTTGTTTTCTTAAATCCTTATAGGCTTATAGTGGGGCTTGAGAAGGGTAAACTTAACTTAACCCTATCTTGTAAAAATAAAATGCTATGATTTTGATACTCTCTGCACAAATAAAGCATTTCATAGAGCAGTTTGAAAAGAAGAATATGCAAATGAAATCAGTAACATCAATAAAATAGAGTACTATGAAAGCTATACATAACATGAAAAAAATAACAATAACAACAACGAACTAATGCGAAAATCTAAGAAAAAAAATGCTACATCATCATCCAAATTATCCACATGCTTACTTTGGATAGTAAATGTGACTCTTTATATATTCTTGGGATAAGGGTCTGAAAAATACCCCAACTTTGGTTGGATTTGCTGTTGCGATACTAAACTTTCATAAGAACCTATTACCTCCCTAGACTATTTAATACCGTATTTTTTACCCCCTGAACTATTTAATAGTGTATTTTAAAGGTATATATGTGCCCACGTGGACACATTACTATTTAT